>JAAXYX010003311.1:0-14804 GCA_036851915.1 Ptenothrix huangshanensis | reverse complement strand
AACACAGGCTTAACCCAATTTTATTTCACTTTTTCGACAACTGCATCAAGCGATTACACTCTAACTTAATCTCTCTTCCAAAAAAACTACGTTTCTATAAAAGATTTTCGTTTAGAATTTTCGTAAGAACAAATTGTGTCACATAATAAAATATCCAAATTTAATTTAGAATTTTATAAAATGGGTTCTACAAACATCAAAAGTAGCAAGTGTGCGTGTTCAATAATCATGGGAGCAATCCTTGTGCTAGCGATTTCTATTCCTACAGCCAAAGCCGGAGTTCCTATTCCTGGGTAAAGATTACAAACCGCAATATTTTACAAGCCTTCTGGTAGAAATATTAATCAAAATTTAATACGGAAGCAAGGGAAATTACGAATTGAAATTTTTTTTCTTGTTGAATCATGTTATTTAAAATTTAACATTCAGGTTGGAATCGGGACCAACGCCGTTTCAAACTCTTTTTGCAACAGGATTTAGTGGGAGTTACAACACATTTGGAACTGGGTAGGCAACAATATTATTGGCACTCGGAAATACATATACAATGACCAGTTTATAATTTTAAAACTCTAATCATTTTAATTGACATTTATTAGTACGACTGCTGGAGCAATTGGTGCCTACGGACGTTTCGTGAGCGGAGGTGCTAACTCGGACACTCATGGAACCGGCAGAGCTGGCTACGGCAAATAATCAATTTAAGATTGCAAACAAAATATTACATCACAATCAACGCATCAATACGAATAGTATGTTTTGACTATATTATATTTAATGAATTCTTTTATAAACTTTTGGTCAAATTGACTTTTACGAGATAAATTAAAATACAATAACTAATCAACTAGTCTAGCACTAGAAATATTATCATATAACATGTAATTAACATTAAAATTGCATGATAAAAATGTACGCTTAACATAATTGGTCAAAGTCACCTAAAATACAATTTATAACGGCTAAAAATTTCAGACTATATCAATCAAAAAGTTTTTCACTCAAGGGTCCACACTTGTTGTCACCGAATAAAATCATACTTCGCGGAAACATTTAAATAAATCATGAAGTCAAAAATATACTATGTATTTCGATTGCATATTACCTACATATTCTAAATTCTAACACTAAGAGTTTAAGTAGCTTAGAGTTAGATAAAGGCAAGTTAAAAATTACGCGAAAGACTTCTTTTTCAATGGTCTGAAATTAAAAAAGCATGCATTCAAGATTCGTAAAGAAAAAAACTAACAAAAGGTAAATCTAATTATTACTAATTATCAAATAAAAAAGGTAGCTAAGCTAAAACTTAAAAGTCCATATTATCCTCCTCATTTGAGCATGCCCAAGAAATCCAGTCAATAAGTTCTGACTGTTCACTCCTCATCACGGCTGAACTCTCCGACGCAATTCTTTTGGAAAATTCCGAAATTCTTTTGAGAACTAGGGGTGGCCAATCGTATCTTAAAAATTCTAAACATTGCTCTTCCATATCTTTCAAATTAATCACATTTACTTTAATCAATTCACTCACAAGGCACGAAAGCTTCTGCCAAGTTAAATCAGGTTGATCAGATTGTTCAAAAAGCAATATATTTCTGGCACAAAGTATTTTAACTTTAGGATGATTCAATAAAATTTCCCTCCAAAAATTGATGAACTGTTTTTGAACATCTTGGGTAAAAAATGAGGGGCAAAATGTGAGCATTCCCAAAATGATATCAACAGTGGTTCTCACAACTATAATTGTATTTCCTAGATTTCCTGTATTCAAAATTCTAAGTAGACTATTTAAATGAGACTTTTCAAATTGACACTTGTAGATCTTTTGCAAGCTCTGTTGCATCGTCACTAATGACTGAAACTTTGGCTGAATCTGAAGGGAATTTGTAGCGGGAGCTGGGCTTAAGAGTTGGGATTTATTTCCCGGGCTTTTTGTCTTGTCCGAGGCACCTTCGGGAAATAAGTCTTTATTGATATGGGAATGGATCCACTCCAGAATTTTGTCGCTACTACGACGAGCACAGATTTGTTTACAAGCTAAGATAGCACCTTCGCTAATACAATCACCAATTAATAGATTCACAGCTTCTTCTGATTTTGGTAAGCCCTGCGCCTTGAAGGCACCAATGATTTTTTGCTGACAGGCTAAAACGGCGTCGTCCCCGAATATACCATTTGCCAAACACTCATCCCTAAATTCAGGATATAAGTTTGTGCGAAGGGTTCTCACAAAATTTGAGGCGATTCTGTCCGAGATAAATTCCACAGTTCTCTTAACAGAAGGAGGATGAATTTGAAAGAAGCTTGATTCCAGTTGCAGTTGAAAAGCTAAAGCCTCTTGTTCCTTCGCCAATTTAGTTTTATTCACGTCACTGTCTTTCCCATTAACCGATCCTGCTGACACTAGTGGGAGTTTTGTAGGTGAAATCGACACTTTCTTAACTCCCTGAATCGGCATCGGTTTTGTGTGCTTCACAGCGAGGATATTTACAGTGGATGAACCGCTAGTTACATTTTTACTTACATTAGCACTTAAAATATCTTTCAAATCACTAGTTTGCTTCTCAAACAGAGAAACTAACATCGAATCACCAATTGCAGGATATGTATCCAAAATTAAATCATCATCGTACGAACCAGAATCAACAGAATTTGATAATTTATCACCAACATGGTTTTGAGTCTGAATTATGTCCTTCTCAGGTTCACATAAAAGGGATTGTGATTTTAGAATCTGGTTTAGTTTCACATCCTCATTTCGCTCACACTCAAAAATACTGGTTACCGGAAAATCCTGCAGACTAAACAGATTTCCGCAATAAAATCGTAGGAATGCTTGATTTGGCTTACTTAAAATGTTTGCATTTATTGTCGAGTGTGAAATGTTACTTGAAAGATTATCACTGACGCATAAAATAGTCAAGTACAAATGACTTATCAGAGTCAGTACAGGCTTGTAAGATGACAAATGGAATGTGACAGGGTCAGCTTGAGTCAAGAAGTCAATAATCCAAGGAAGGGTAAAAATCAATTTTCGATTTGATAAGGAATCGTATATTTTCTCCAAAAAATCAGCTGGAGGTTGGTGATAGTTTCTTAACTTGATTTGGCGTAGGATGTAAGTTTCATAATCGATGGAATGAAGCGTTTGTCCATTATTTGTGTTTTGTTGCGCTTGTCTCTGACGTTGACGATACGGCCGGAAGTAAAGGAAACCCAATACTTGAGCAATAATGCGAGCTTTATTTAAACTTTCGATAATATCCGTTAGACTCCTGGCTTCCTGCCTTTCGATGGAAGTGTCAATCTGTTCAAGCACAATTAATACATGAATTCAATGTATTTTTTAACAAATTCCTAACTTAAAACAAGTACTGCAGCATAAGTGTACAAAATATCCAAGACAAAGTTTATGGTAATAATAAAAACAAAAACATAACTTTACATGTACGCAGACATTCTGTTACAAACTAGTTGTTGTCTTACCTCATTTAATTCAAGTATACAACGGTCGATTAAATGCTGATTAAATTCTGCCCAATTAGCCAAGTCAACAAAGTACTTGAAAAAAATAAGCGGATCATTATTCAAATTCTTTGAGGAAGGAAACCGATTTTCAAGTTGCTTGAATTTAGAAGGATTTGACTGAAACATCTTCTGCAAATTTTCATCCACCATTTGGATTCCACCCGAGTATTTATAAACGGAGTAATCCAACATGTACTGAGATAAGCATAAAGCTGCAAGATGCGATAAATTAGTTGGGCTAGAATTTAGCTGCATTAGCTGCTTCATTTTCTGACTTGCAGTCGCCTCCGAATTTGTAGGCTGATATTTAGTATTGATTCGTTTAGAGGATCCTATGAAAGAATTTTGACCGTGATTTGAGCTGTTGTTGCCTTGTAACGCATTAAAATTGGGCTGAGGGGAGTGGGTATTTGTAAACTGAGGATTTTGAGCTTTACTTGTATTTGTGGATGACCAAGCATCCTTAATAGCATAAAAAATGTCACGCTGTTTACAAAAAGCGTGAAAATCATTACTATTCAAAAAACTAGAGCGTCCATCGGTCTCATACTGAAAGGTCACACGTTCATCTTGCACCCGATGGAATGAATTTTTGGTTTTAAGCGAGTCCGTAAACTGATTGGAAATCTCTTCCAGTTTCTTTTTATTTTCTTGTTGACTAGCAATGATCAGTTCTAACTGCTTTTTCAGTGTCTTAGGAATCCTGTGTGAGTAATTTTTCAATAAAAGTTGACACAGCTGATTATCCAAGTAGAAAAGAATGGTAGACATTTGCAATTCCAGGATTTTCGAAACGAAATAAACTCTTGAAGCGACAGTAGAAAAAATTTGATCCTTTGGTGCGAAAGTGGATTTAGAAGAATCATAGTTTTCTGCTAAGAGTTGAAACCACAGTTCAACCTCTGATAGAATGCTGACACACATATTTTTATCGAGGCTGTCGCTATAAACAGTAGCTAATCTATCCAGCTTTCTTCGCTTTCCTTCATCGAGTTCAGCCCACACTTCCCCCGAAGTGCCTGCGTGACTTGAGCGATTTCTTTTAGACGAGTTAGCTTTTTTCACCGAATCCAGGGAAAGACCAGGAGGTAACGACACCTCATTTGGCGGGCTAGTAGGGGAAGATTCGGTACGTTGATGTGGGCCAAAAATTTGAGCATCTTTCCATAATCTAAAAAGGAATGAGACATGGTTAATAAGGGTCAATTCTCGGATAATTACGCTTAAAGCTGTCATCTTTTACCGCTCCTTTTATCATTTATAGCTTATTTAACTCATTTAAACACATGATCATTGTTAATAATATTGCAGCTGGAATTCTGGAATGAGAATTTACAAATAATTACACACTATACGAGACACTTACTCATTTGCAAAATTATGAACGTCGTTAACGACCGTTAACAAGCTGAACTCTTGTCGCGAAATTGACTGATTTTCTTTATCTTTTGGGGTCGAAGGGACTGAAGTCCTCAGTCGTTTTTCGAGCAAATCAATCCTTGAAGTCATGATGGTTGATGGTTAAGGCAACTAAATCGAATAATTAGTAAGACCAGAGATCAATGAGTATTGATTGCGAATTACAGACAGTTAACAATAAACAATACTACAGACTAAGCTTATGTCACCACATTTGATTAATAAAGGTATACACTTTCTACGCTTCCTATCACAATTAGTTTATAACAAAGGATTTGATTACTAACTTGTAGCTATTTTCAAAATCCTTCGAAATTCACATTTCTGGTGACGGATCTAACCTTTAATCCAGCGGGTGCGTTGAGTTAAACACTAAATTACAACAATAATACATATTCACAGTTAGCATTTAGTTAGCCATTTAAAATTTGAAATGGTCAAGTTAATACTATCGTCTCCTCAAACCTAATTTATTAAACAACGGAGAAACACAACAAGAAATTCAAAATTATTGATATTCAACAGCTGCAAGTTGTATGTGGTCTAGTGGTCTTCGTCTTGGTCCAGTACGTTCCACGAACACTTTCTTCTGTCCTATTTTTATCATAACGATTCGCATTGATTTGACATATCGTCGTTGAAGGTGCAAAAGTAAATATCTTTTTCGTAACGTTATAGGCTTTCTGAGAGGATGTTAACTTTTGCCTTTTGCACCTTCGATGACGACATGTGTTTTTAAATTTTGCGCTGTGCAGTGGAGGGAATATTACAAAAACAAAATGTATACTTTTTCACTGACTTTTACTTTTGAGCAGTGAGTTTCATAGTTGCCTCACTTCTTCCGAGTTCAGTTGACACGTTTGTGTTGGTAGGTAATTACCATAATTTTTAATATTCATTATTACTTTATTAGTTAGCTCGAAGTTAAATAATAAGCTTGTATTTTGTATAATATTAACTTGGAGGTTGTCACACGTAATTTAATGCTGCCAGCAGGTTAAAGCACTGTCTAAAATTAAGTAAACTGAAACAGCAGTGCTGTAAAGTTTTTTGCATTAAATATAAATGGCAACTTTGTATCCGGGTTTAAGAAATAAAAGACTGAATTATTTTGTCCCCATTCCCTTTCCAGAAATTCGGCGATTTCAGTCCAGAAGCAAGCAAAGTAATGAAAACGAATAGTGTAAAGAATTGATATTACCAATTTACCAATTGCTAAATGCTAATGCTAAATACCTAGGCATCAAGGTACAGTTGTTTAATTAATTAATTATGATTACATTGCTAGGTAATTTAAGTGTGTTTGCAGCTGACAGTTGCATCATTACAATAATTTATTATTAGGTTTGATCGAACTTTAAACCTTTATAAATGTAATTTACAGAATCACACTACAAAGTCTATGGAAAAAAAAGGTTTTGTGATTCTTTCAACCTTCAAACTTCTCAAGAGTACAAGTTGATTGATTTTTGCAGTTATGGTAAGTATCAAGTTGTAAGTTTATTATTTAATACGTTGACCATTACTTAAGTTAATTTAGAGCCCAATATTGAATATTGTTAATTCAGAAACAATTTTTATTCGTAATTATATTGCATTCATCATCTTGAAATGATGATGTTTTACTGAAATTTTAGAGTAAGAATTTGGAAGCTGGAGAGGTGTTTACTTCATCGGACACTTACAATGGAACTCAAACGGACAAGTATTCCTGGTCACAAACTATTAACGATTTAGACGTAAAAATTCCAGTTGGTACTGAGATTCGGAAGGGGAAGGATCTTGTTGTAGATATAAAGGCGAATCACATTCGAGTGTCACTCGCTTCCTCGAAAAATGAGTTCATTGTGGATGGAAAACTAACATCACCTATCATTAAGGAGGACTCATATTGGAATTTAACCCCGGGTGAAGCTGTTTACGTCTGGCTTCAAAAAGCTCAAGAAAAGTACGAAAATACTTTCAATGTTGAGAAATATTCCGTACTTCGTAAATGATGATCATCATGGGCTATACATTATAATTATGCAGTATGAATTCAGTAGCGTAATTTGTATTTGTGCTTACAAAATATACCATTGACCAGTAAAAAATTACATATTGCATTGATACCGTTTAGGTGGTGGACTGCTTTAATTGAAGGAGAAACTCCTATTGATATGAAATCTATTGAGCCTGTTCGACCCATGGAAGATTTGGCAGAAGACGAGCAAATGAAAATTGCTGAACTTATGTTTAATCAAGAACAGAAAAGAAAGGGCCTACCAACTTCGGATGAAATTGTAAGTAAATTTTGTCAGTTCCTTAGATAATGCTTTATTTACCTTACGCCTTACAGTAAAATATTAATTTTCATATTTTAAATTCCTTTAATTTATTTAAAATTTATTTAAAATTTGTCAGCTGTCCTTATTCCCCATCATTTTTTGTTCAAACTTCTTGCCTGTGTATTTCCAGAAAATGCATGATATCCTAAAGAAGGCGTGGGACGCCGAAGGATCACCGTTCAAAGGAACTCCATTTGATCCATCTAGAGTGCAGCTTGGAAATGCAAATAATTCGACACCACTACCTTTGCCTCCTGACGCTGAAAATGAAAGCTGATACATCTGATAACTGCTACAAGACTTATTTAGATTAATTACGTAACACATTACCATTCAAACCCCTGTACAAATGTATTATATAGCAGGACGCATGAAATTAAAAAGAAGTAAATTGTAATTACACATGTGTGCAAAAAATACTTTAATGAGTTATGTTGCTGTCATCTCATTAAATATACCCATTGCAGTTTGAAATTGGAAACTATAACAAACACAAAAGGTACATTATATAATTCTGCAAGTGAAATTTTGAAATAGTTTGTATGTGGTTTAGAAACTTATGTAAGTGTACAAATAATTATGAACTCTTCATCTCCATAATAAGATTTCATTTGATGTTTAATTTTTACTAAGTAAATTGATATCATCGGTATATTTCTTTTACTTTGAACATGACGTGCACCTTTACACACGAAAATCAATATTAGGTATGTATATGTATCTTATTTAAAATTGGATTAGTCTACACACTTAAGTATACATCTGTTAGAGTCATACAGCGTGTTAAGGTATCGTTTATTATAATACTTTTGTACTGGTGCCAAACAGCCCAACACAGTCAATTAGGTACATTCATTATATATCAATTACAGTTCAGTCAGTATATACCTCTAGATTTCTGTTGTTTTGTAAAAAGAACTGGTAAAATTAAATGACGAAATTAGTTATATAATGTTTAGCTTTGTTTTGTACTGCAGTTTTTGAATATTTTTGTCCTGCTGATTAGGTTGTACTAGGTTGGTAATTGTTATGTACATACTGTGTTGTGTGATTGTTATTGTTGAGACAGATTTTTAACTAGTATGTATGTGTATGATCTTACTGTTTAAACTGTTTATTGTTATTCATTAAAATACTATGTAATTCTTATTACATATACAACCGTCATCAATTATTACAGCCAGTCACCTACCAACTGCCAGCCCGTTAAAGCCCTTCATAAATTCCTAAATATAGCAATAAATATTATTAATTATTAATAGGATTTTAAGAACACTTTCGAAGACTACTTTACCTGTATGTCTTACCAAGTAAGTAATACTTAGATTCCGTTGGATGCTCTATTCTATTTACTATTCACTATTTATTAGAAAACGTAGGCAAAAAAATCATTGTATGTATAAGCGCATTTGCTTACTCGTAGCAAAAAGACGACAAGACAAAGTTGAGACGGATTATTAGAAGTTAATCATGTTGAACAAATTCTTTCTTGTTCGTGCTTGTCGTTACCGTTTACCTTGGTTAAAATTGCGAATCACGGGAAGTTAGAGTTGAAACCTGTCGGATGCAGGAGCAGCAGTAGTAGCAGCCGTATAGCTAGGGATGGGTTTCTTAAATACATGTGTCTGACATTTCATCTGCGACTTGGTCTTGCTTGATAGTATCTCCTTGCCCCGAACTGTTGTCACAATCATAATCACAATCGCCACCTTCTCCCTTCTTAATGCTCGAAGTTTCATCATCTGTTTCTGCGGATGATAACTTTCCTGAACTGACAGGATAGAATTCACGAGCGAATGGATTGAAGTTAGCATTTCCGTTTCCAGGAATAGAATCAAGAGAGTCGGGATCTAGAATCCACATCATTTGATCATTGCAATAAAATCTAAATGCTACGAATCATTATATTTTATTAAGGGTACAATACTGCAATCTACAAATTCAGTAATCATATTAAAAGGGAACAAGGTTGTATGGCAAATGGAGCAATGCTATATAATTTTCTAATTTTTTATCCGCTAGTTGTTTATCGTACCTAGTAGACAATGACCAGAAATATCGAACTGCGATTCGGGCACAGAAAAACTGGACAAGGATCTATCATTCTTTATTTTTTGACATTCCGGGTTAGCTCCGATTTCGCCGTCATGGCCGTCAACAACATTATCAACTTGTAAACTTGATGTAATGGATAGACTGCTATTGGCCCTGGTGCTTGTACAAGTTCTACTGGGGTTTTCTACAAACTTTTCATTATAAACGCATTCACCATAGGAATTCAAATTCGACTTGAAAGATTCCGAAGATATATTTGGACTTTCACACTCGTCGAAATTGTCTGGTTGGTGCTGGCGTTCGTGTTGAAGATTTTGGTCAAACAAAGGAGTAGGTTCCGCCATATAATCGTCCAAAGTGTTAAAACCAGTAGCAAAGTTGTCACCGCTTGGGCAAAATGAACAAGATCGACAACCGTTCAATAAACTCAGATTATCTCCGCCATCCTCAATAGTAAATTGTCCCTGCCCTCCTCCAGGGGCAGACATCCAACTGGGATTTTGATTTGGATAATGAGATTGGTGAACTTGAAATTGAGCCTGCGGAAATAATGCGGGTCCAGATGTCGGAGTATCCAGAGGAGGGCGCATGTTTCGATTATCCAGAAAAGTGCCATTTGTTGAAGAGGGGAGCGGTGGTGACTGATAATTTTTTTGTTGAAAACATGGTAAAGTATTTTCGAGCGGTTGTCGCTGGCTATAGCCATTGCCAGGAACATGAACATGGTGATACTGCTGTTGTTGACAGTAATTTTGCTGATCTGAAACAAGTAATAAGTGGAATTGATAAGTAATAATACCCTTCAAAAAGCAGACAAACTCTGAACTGAACTTTATTTTTATGCAATTAATTGTATGGGTATTTACTGGAGAAAGGAAGGTGCGTGGCAATAGGAGGATTCCCAGCAGTGATTTCATAATGGGTTGGTCCATGAATGTAAACTTTAGGAGGCCCCAAATCACGAATTGGGTAAAACTCGGCTGCTTCTGGATTATACGCTCTTGATCTTAACGGTCCATCTCCAGAGGGTGACTTATCTGAAAATACGAGAAAGAAAGTTTCTGAGTTACAAATTATTATTTGTTCGTAAACAAATGGATATAATTAATGCTATTAATGAAGCGTACCGCCCACCCCATCAGAAATATTGTCTCTACTGGAAGCATCAGTCTGATTTTGATTATAATCTAAAACTATTTGTCCTAAAAGAAAAACACCTTGTGCGTTCGGATTAAATGAAAGGTCCATATTGTTTCAATTTTCATATATTTTAGCTGGCAATTTTCTGGATATATAAGCAATTATATGAGTTTTTTTTAAATTTTACGTAAAGAATCCGAATGTAGTAGTAGGTACTTAACGTACATAAGTACTTTGATTAAATTATTTAATTAGTGGCGATGAATTTAAGCATACTGACACTGGCTTCGTAAATATTGAGATTGGATTGTTTGAAGCAGTTCGCTCGAATAGATCAAAATTAATTGGTAGGAAAAACTATTTCACTTTCACTGGATATTGGATAAGCTACTAATGTATATAGCAATAATTATAGGTAGCTTCAGCGATGCTATGGTTCTAACTTTACAACTACACAATTCACAATTTGATTTTGATATTGAAGACAGCCGAATGGGAATTCACTCAGATCATTTAATAAAATTCAATATAATTCCAGATTTCCATTCTTCGTCGTAAGGTTGGATTTTGGATTGGATCGGCTGATTGTGCTCAGTCAGGTCGTCGATCTGGTCTGACGTCTGACAGACAATTTGTCTGTTTCATTGAAAATCAACTGTTTTATACGAATACGAGTGGCAACAATCACAAATCACAATCACACGTCTCCAAGTCCTCCAACTCAGACGATTCAAAAATTTAATTCCATTCCGAATCCGAATTCCGGAAGAATCGAAAAATCTCAGCCCCAGCCAATCTCAATTCCTACATCCGCTTTCCCAGTTTCGCCCCCGACTCCAGCGATTTGCTGTGAATAGTCATTTTAGAATGATTAGTGTTTCGTGACATTGTGATACGTGAAACCGTGAGCGAATTATTGAGTGCTTTCTCTCTCTCTTTGAAGCAATGATTTTATTAAAAAAATATTTTTTATTGTAAAATCTTTTTTCGTGTAAAAACCAAAATTTTGCAATCGTTTAAATACATTTAATCTCATTATTCTTTAATCTCCTAAAATCCATAGTAACGAAATGTACAAATGATCTTATTTAATAGAAAAACCATATGACATCTCGTAAGACCGTATTTACAGCAAGAAAAAACTCGTAAACAGTCCACTACAATTACCCATTCTATGATCAGAGTCTGGATGGTTCTAGCCTAGCCTTCTAGCCAGGCGTGTTGACAGCGTTGCATGCAGACGGCTTGGTTTTCAGTTTCAGTTTCTTTTATTAACATGTCAAAAATCATTCAATATACAAGATACTGTATGTATACTGGTGACCAAACAAAAGGGATAATTCTCGCTTTGACAAGACTACCACAATATCATCATAATAATATACAATACTTAGCATATTACATTTTAGCTGTTAGTAAATTTAGATCAATCTTCTCTTAACTCATTATAGTTAAGCTCCTTTAACTCATTTGTTATCTCTTGTTAGTATGTTTAGTCCTCTAATTTAATTTCCCAGTCTGCAATCTTTGAAACTTTCTACTGCTTGCACCTTGCATGTTGCATTCTGTCGGTGTCTGTTTTATGTATGCTTTTGACTCAAAAAAAAATTTAAAAAAAATAAATAAATACTAATGGAACATATAATACAGAGTACCAATGGGTACAATATGAGACTGTACGAGAAGGTGCGAGATGGGCTTCGTCAAAGTTCTTTGTGAATTTTGTGGAACCTACAAGCACATGCTTTGTTCATCTTTAATCCAAGATATTGTTCCTGCTGTGCTGAAGAAGTTCCTACCGATTTGTGTTCATCGTGTATTCTCTATAATTCCAAAATACCTAATACGGATCATTCAGATTACATATTACCACGTGTTATCAAAGCAGACACCATAGCAAGGATATGATACGTATGTATACACTGAGTCTTTTAGGTTGTCCTCGTTGGAGGACAGTGTTGAGTTTTATTTACTAAAATTTCCCCCTAAGTATAGATGCATATACATACACACAAGTACTTGTGCAACCCATTAAAGGGTTTTGAAGTGTTTTGAATACACTCGACAACCCAATCCATCTAAAAACAGCTTATTATAGCACTCAGATTGACAATCGATCGATCATTGATACGGACTTCTGCTTTTTCCAAATATACACCATATGGACAAAAGTTTTCGTGATTACATGTGTGCGGGACACTTCCATGATAAACTTGTACAACGTGCAGTGCAGCTCACTGAATATATGTTTGTGTTGTAGTAAAAAATTTTATGTGCTTTCAGATTTTCAGCACTTTCAGGAAGTTTACGAAGGCATTTAGACCTTTAAAAATTAAAATGCGAAAAATGAACAAAAAATGGAGGGACAAAAGTGTTTTTCTGAATCTATTTCTTGTCTCTGTGGTTCAGATTAGTACCAGTGCAGTTGTTGGTGGTGTCGTAGTTAGCTATGGTTTGACGTTTCTATTAATAATTTCGATCGGGCTTATTCCAGAAAAATCGCTGCAAGGAAACTTTGTACCGAGCATCTGTTGAATGCTGGCCTATGATATTACATATTCGTACATAATCATGGTTTTTTCCAATGTTTCTTATATGCTGAGCGATGAATATAAAATTTTTTTGGGTGGTGATTTTAATTTATTTGACTCGTATAAGTATGTATCTATAGGTAAAAGCCGCTACACTGAATGTGGTTATGGCTAGGACCTCAGCCGCTAGTGTTTCTAGGGAAGGAAGTAAAATTCCCGTGTTAATTCATGTAGTCTTAATAATTTGGAAATTATTTCTTGCATCGATTTTTCTGGATTAGCCCAATCGAAATTATTATTAGAAACGTCAAACCAAGCTAAACCACCAACAACTACACTGGTACTAATCTGAACCACAGAGACAAGAAATGGATTCAGGAAAACACGAAGACTTTTGTGCCTCCATTTTTTGTTCATTTTTCGAATTTTAATTTTTAAAGATCTAAATGCCTTCGTAAACTTCTTGAAAGTGCTGAAAATCTGAAAGCGCATAAAATTTACTACAACACAAACATATTCAGTGGGCTGCACTATAGTGCTGTAAGATTGTAGCTTACAATATAGATATTGTAAAGTTACAGATTGTAACCCATATAATTATAATGGAAACTTCATAATCAAACTCGACAATTACTTACAATATTGACAATCTTACAGCACTACTGCACTGTACGTTGTACAAGTTTATCATGGAAGTGTCCCGCACACATGTAATCACGAGAACTTTTGTCCATATGGTGTACGTTTTGCTTTGTAATTATTTCAATTACTCGGGTTGAAATCTTCGTTAAAACTATAACCAGAACCAGAGGACATCACTCAAAAGTTAACATGAACTATGGCTAAAAACAATGCACTACAAAATTAACAGTAATTACTTGACAAATGTCATTATGTCAAGTTTAAATAAATCCGTCAATAAAGGTACCGTAACACTTAGAATATTGTTTTATAAAGTTAGACTATTACAACACGGGTCTCTATTAGAACGTGGTAAGTACCTAATACTACGCCGGGTTTTGTATCAGAAATACTACACAGTGAAAACTTGAAAGATGATCGAAAAAATAGGACGTGGATCTTTAATTAAACGCGACTTTGATGATGCAAAACGCGATTTACGGTACTAGGAATATAATTTTTTGAAGAGATTTCAAAATATTTATGTGGCAGTTTATCGTGTCAGCAAAATATTATAGCCACCATGTTGACCTTATTTACTGGAACCCATGGAGTGCTTAGTTACACCTTACCTCATCGGCAGAATCCTGTTGCTTATGCAGCATACACTGCTGCATTAGTTTAACAATGCAGGATTGTAGATAGGTATTACCTAATTATGACGAATATCATTCGCAATCTACAACTTCAACACTTTTTAAATAACAAACTGATAACTGTACGTAATTACAAAGTTGGGTTGAACTTATAATCGAGTGCTCTAGTATAAATAGCATAAAAGGTCGTGGTTTATAAACTAAGTCTCACGACTATTGTAAAAGTTAAACAGTGACTTGATTAAAGTTGCTTCTCTTGCTTTTTAATTTGGATACAATTACTGGAGTAGTGAACCCACCATAGGGAAGAAAGTTGGGGAAGAATGAAGTTACTTGTACTTGTGTTTCTGGGACTGTTTTCCCACAATGTCCACGGATGGACGGGGAAAATCGTTTTCCAGGATGAATTCGACGGCAATTCACTCGATACGAGTAAATGGCGATATGAAAGCGGGTGCTCAGGTGTGAAAATCTCTCAACTTAATTGTAAAGCTATGATGTAGGAAGTAGTATTATACCAAAAAGTA
>JAAXYX010003310.1:0-10374 GCA_036851915.1 Ptenothrix huangshanensis | reverse complement strand
AATGGAGCTGTCCGTATACACAGAGTGGTTCTTATATGAGAGTCTCATGAAGACAGTGGAGAAGGATAAGAAACCCCAAACGAAACCGAGGAAGTCAGATTGAAGTTGGTGGGATGGTGGAATTTGGACTGGAACCTGAACGATGAATTTGGTTGGATCAAAAGGTACTCTGTAAGCTGATAGAAATAGAAAAGAAATGGAAAGAAGTGACAATCCAATTCTCATGATTGATTTAGAGCCAAACTCAAGGCAACTCAACTAAAGCGAGACCAAACCAAACCAACCCATGCCCAACCAAAGGGAAAGTAGAGCCAAAATAAGGTTAAGTTATCACACGAGAGAAGTGAAGTTGCACTGCACCCACAATCCCATTCAGACCTAGACCCAGACCAACCCTACGACGCTTTAAGTCTTAACACTTCACCATGACCACCACTGACTAATACTATAGACGAAGTATCCTTCTACTGCTCCAATAGTCCTAGTGCTAGGTTGCGAAGCAAGACAAGTCAGGGATGCCAAATAAAACAAACGATGAGCGTAGACGAGAGGAAGAAAGAGAGAGAGAAAGGAAGAGTCTACTGACCAAGACCAAATGTGCAATTGCCTACTCATCCACAAACCCTAACTGTGCAAACTATCATACCAAGTCCTGCCATACCATGGTTTGGTTTGGTTTGATTCTGGTTCGTTTGCCTTTTCACTGCTCTCCCTCCTTCTCGGTTGAATTCGAATTCGAATTTGAATTTGGGTTTCAATGTTGTTTTCTTGTGTGTTTTGTTTGAAGCACCAACAGGGGAAAGTAGGACGATTGTGATTGTGGAAAGTAGAGAGGAGAAATGCTGGCGGAAGACGGGGTGTAGGGAAAAGGATACCTGTGAAGTGTGCCATTGAACGAGTGTGGATATTTGAAATGGTGATCATGTGAGTATCAGTGGAGCAATACAATCTCATACGAGTGGCCATTCCCACACTTTCATCACATTTCCTTCTCCTCTTTTTCAAGTTTCGAGAATAAGAAAACTCGGTTATGTCGTGTAAATGGCAGTTTCTCACAAACTATTTCCTTATTTCCCACTATACAGGAGGTGAGTGGTGATTTCAGTTTTCATACGATTTCGTTTCACTTTCTTGTCTCCCCATGCCATACCAAGCCACGCCATAGCTCAACTCAACAGGACCGGCCATCTTCAAAGCCTGTGTGGTGTGAATGCCGATACAGCAGGAACAGAACACCAACAACGACTCCAAAGAAACTTATTGGAACTGATGAAAGCTCATGTTACATCTTCTCTGTACTTCTGAGCAGTGCCATTACCAATGCCAGTACCTGCATCAGCTGTGGCCGAACATAAGCACATCGATATATTACCAACATTGCGTCAAGAATCAAACCCAACCGGTGTATTTTACCCTTAAGGATTTCAATTCTGCCTTGGCTATGCCATTCCAGGTGAATCATCATCCAAGTCAAATCCCGGCTAAACCCAGTACCATTTTTCTGGAGTAGGCACGTGCTACAAATACTTGCAAATGTGTTCCTGTTCATACTCCATAAGAAATACGTGTACGTAGCTACCGAGTCTAAAATAATACGAGTAGTAAAGGAAGTGTTTCGAATTTCATCTTGACAAGCAATCCCTACTACTTACAAGGGTATACCATATATGCCAAGTTAGAAAGATTATATAGTCCACTAGTATTGGATAAGCGTGGCTATAGTCGGTGCCTCCACTAGCCTTGCGGTTTATGAAGCAAATGAATTTTTAATCCAGGTTTACTTATGATTAGCCAAAATCATAATTTATGCAACGTTGTTTCTGTTTCAACTCTGCGTCCCTGTGTACTCTGGTTGCTCCACCTTGTCGCTATAAGATGCTATATGATATGATAGGCACTCTGCAGGGTAGAAAACCTCCTACCTCGACTCCTACTCTACATTCTACTCCCTGCCTCGCTATAAATAAAGGAAAAGATTGCAATTTAGTCTTCAAACAATGTGCAAATACTGTACAATACTAAAGTTGGAAATTCAATCGCATCCTAGCGTGTGCTTGTTATTTTCCTTTTCCTTTGTTACCGATAAGACAAGTAGCATTATATTCTTCGTATAAATAATAAGCCTTGGAGCAAAGATAAAATATGATACGAAAGAAACCCTACGATATGGTTAGGGGTAGGACACGATACGATACGGTAAGGTACAATCCGTAGTCTGCCTATACCACCAGTGCATTGCAGTAGTAGTAACAGTAGATTAGAGTAAGATCTATTCAAATTCAATTTTTTACCAAATGCTAATTAGCATGTATTACATGTCGGTACTAGCTATGCTAGATACGTGGTGCTTTGTGCCTCAAAACAGTTACATAATTATTAGCATGAACATGAACATGAGCATGATCACGATCACGATCATGATCATGGGTAGACCTAGATTTAATAATACAGATAATTTTCTGGACTTTTGCTCCGCTTGAAAATTTAATTTGAACGAGTATAGTTTTGTAGCCTGGAGAAAAGAGAACAATAGAAAGCAGCATCCCTTTCTCTTTCTCCTACTCTCTCTCTCTCTTCCTCTCCCTTTCTTTCTTTCTAATCATGAGTTTCAATTTCAAGTGGACTTTTCTTCAGTGGATTGAATTGAACAAAGAACAAGAAGAAGTAATAATAAGGACATGATGGAAGGAAGGAAGGAAGGAAGGAAAGAAAGAAAGAAAGAATGAATGGAAGGGAGCTGAGAAAACCTAGGATGTGCTTCAGCTATGGTTTAGGTGTTCTATTTATACATGGAGTAGGTGAGACATATAGTTACAATTATACATGTATTATAGGAAGAGCGTGGGTGTACCTTCAGTATAGAGTACAGTATATGTATAGGCATATACAACCAAATCTATAGTATGTATATGTTTACGTGCGTATATGGCGCAGATAAATACGCAATAATGCAATGCATGATTGATCTTTATTACGGGACCGGTACCAGGACCGACGCGGTGTTTGTGCAAGTGGCGTGTAGATAACTAAGGCTAACACAAATGGAAGTACGGGCTTATGCTTGAGACAGAGGCATAAAAAGCAATCGCAATCGCAACAGCAAAAGCAACAGCAGCAGAAATAGAAACAGAAATAGCAATAGCAATCGTAATCGCAATACTCGTATATATGTAGCAAGTATTTGCTGCCGTGATATGATAAAAGCGAAAGCAAATCCGAACCGAAAGCAGAGGCAAACGGATCCGATGTCCTGGCCTAACGTAAACGAGAGCCTGGATGTGTGGATCTGCACTCTCAAGTATTTTGATAGCGAGCACAGACATGGTACACACACTACCAGTGGAGAACTCTGTAACGATGTATGTATGACTGCAGTGGATAGAAAAGGGAAAAGTATTTCGATATGGAATCGAGTTAGACACTCGGGTAATGCTGTTCAATGAGGCGAGACAAAAGATTTTTCCTTTTTGCCTCTTTTGCGACAAAAATCGACAGATTTGCACTATTCCACAAGCATCATCATCATAACACATCATTTCTTCTCCTAATGACGTAACTTGCCATCATCGACCCATTCACCGCTCACTCTTCACCAGTACCGGCACTAGTACCAGCACCATCCACATCCACATCCACATCCACAATCCCAAATCAAAATCCGAGTCCGAATCCGAATCCCAACTCAAGCCTTTAGTATACTAGCAAACCTATCCAAACCAAGCCAAGTCAACCAACAACAAAAATGCTTGCAGCATCAACAACTTTTTTTTCATCTTCAAGCTGTCTCTCGATCTCTCGATCAGCCCAACAAGAGCAACATATAAATACACTTTGCTCCTCTACTCCATCCGAGTGCGTATCTATACACAAGCACTACTCCTCTCTATTGCAATGGCCATTCAAGTTTTCTTACTAACTTTTCCTACCTGCGTAGGCTTAAGAGACTTACATACTCTGCTTACAAATAAAGGTACCGCGAAGCTACTCCGTAATCAAAATTCAACGTAGCTACAAGCTACTACGTAGGTAAATAGACAATTTGCTCAAAGTGTCAAGAGTTTAATTCTACCGTGACTGGAAACTAAGCGAGTTAGAGTAAGGATTAAAGAAAATTCTTGGGCTAGACTTTGGGGTCACAATAGAAGTTTAGCGGTATAGTAGGCCACTTGGCAACTGGAATTTTTCCTAAGCAAGAATGCAAGTCGAGAGAGGCACGAAACAAAGAGAAGAGAAAATGAAACGCACGTGTGTACATGTGTTACTTGAGGCAAGCGGGAAAGTGCGAGAAGTGGATATAAAAAGTAATAGAAACGTTGCTGCCATGCAATACCACAGACTTAAGATACCGTTGCGTTGGCTTTGGCTTTGACTTTGACTTTGACTTTGGCTCTGGCTTTGGCATACAAGTGAGCGAGAGTAAAGAAAGGAAGTGCAACTATAGGCATTAGAAGAACTGCGGAAAAAATAAAAGTGAACTATGAAGTACGAAGGATACAAGGAAAGGAAGGATGCTTTTGTATTGTATGGTAAGTATTGGGAGCATTGGCACTCTATACACGGCTGTACTAATGCATACTCTATATGTGAATGAAAGGCACATATAATAAAACATAACATAACTTTATCCTTTTTGACGTGACTTTGTTTCGCATCAGGATTCTCTTGGCTGGGTTTTCAGCATCGCATGAACACTCCACAGCTATCACGATCAAATCATCAAAAGATTTTTTCCAACTTCTTTCCCCTAACTAGCATAGTATTGGCAAGGGCTAAGGGAATGCAATGGCACTGCAAGTTACATTTAACATAAACTTCCTGTCACGTGACCCTCTTCCCTCTTTCCCACCGATTCAATGCAATGAACAAGGACATGGAGACAATGGACAATACTTGGATTTTGTGTAGCTAGCAAATTCCAATTCCTAGCACGGGTTATTTTTAACTTTTTACAACTTTACCTCCCCCTCTAATATGTCTTATATAGGTATACAATAGAATGCAATGCAAATCGTCAAATCGTCAAATCGCCCACACTGACATTATTATCTGGCTATCCTGAATCCGTGTGGGTGTCTTTGTATCTAGGAATCAGGAATGGGAAAATTCTTTGCTTGTCTTTGATCATCAGATATAGCATTCCATTCGGTTTGATTCCACGTTTGATTTGAGCTTTCCTCATGTACTTTGGGATGAGTGCACAAACTATCTGCACTTGCAGTGTAGTGCAGTGCATTGTCATTCTCATTGTCATTGTCGATGTCGATGTCGATGTCGATGTGGAAAGTCTTGTCAGTTAAAATGGGAAGGGAAGAGGGTAGCGTCCGGATGGGGAACGTGGTATGGTGCGTGTGGTATGGTATGGCATGGCATGGAGTCGTCAAGAGTAGGGGAATCTTAAATGAATGACAAGGGAACTTTCTTTCGCATTCTGTGTTTCCCACACTCTGTAGGAACGGGAAAGGCAAGCATTATCTGTCCTTATTCTATACCCCTGGACAGGATGCACCAAGAACGAGAACAAGTGGCTGGGGTTTCGTTCTCAAGGGTGGATTGGTTACGGTCTGCTATGGCTATGGCTGGCTTGACTTGGCTCGGCTTGACTTGGTTCGAATTCGAATCAACCATTGACAACGCATAAACGAATGTGATCGTATTCCCTTTGCTGGATAAAAAACATCTATGATGGTGCCATCGAATCCATGGCTATGGCTATGGCCATGGCCATGGCCATGATGCGTGTGTAGGCTTAGAGTAAAATAAATGCGAAGGTTTCGTCTTGATTCTCCCACGAAGAGGAAGAGGAGATTGTAACAGCGATGTCCCTGTGTCTGTGCTATTATGAGCTTCGGAAGTGACACTGTATGCACGAACAATATGAGAAACAAGGCATAAACCAGGAAGAAGTTGGAGTTGGAGAAGAGTATAGAGGGAAAATAGCTGTAGCAGCTACTTAAGAGTGATGATGACGTCGTCAGATATGAAAGAGAGAGACAGAAAGGAGGAAAAAGTGAAAGCCGTTGCACTTGCTTTTGGCTTTGCCGTGAAAACTCTTCCGTCGTCTGTCGTTCCTCCTTGTCTCTCTCATCCGTGGATAAATGGAGTGAGGAGGGAAAGTGCGTATGATTCACACATTTCATAGCTTAACTACCTCCATGTGTTCATCTTCATACACTCATGTCTCTCTTCCTCATGCTTTCCCTCAACCTAAGTTAGCTTTCAAAGGCAAAATCTCATATCTTATTTCCAATCGTATGGAGGTACCTACTTACAAATGCGATTTTCTTTACACTAATGCATATTGAAAATCGTAATATAGTATCAGTAATGTAGCGTATACAGCATTTGTGCTCATACATATACAAGTTTACTATGCACACATTTTACATGCCAGAATCTTCTGAAATAAATACAGTAGCTTTCACAATTGTTACTCTCATCGTAAATAACCTCAAAATGCTGTCAAAGTCGTAGCAATATGCGGTGATTCGTGGTTACAAAAACCTCCAATTTTGAGATATTTTACCAGGGAGAGCTCAGAGAGATATGAGATCCGTTGTGTGTACGGCTAGTAGAGTGAAGAAGGAACGAGGGAAAATTCGAGAGAATTCTTGGTTTTTGAAATGAGGAAAAAGTGTGTCCCCAAATGTTGTTGTTCTAGTTCCAGTTCAACATACAGTTTCGTCACGCACCTCACTTTTTAATTAAAAACGAACTGCGTCTCGAAACTCAACTCAACACACAATCCAATCCAATAGAATTACATTTTAAAATTAATTTAATCCCTAAATAGTTTATTGACAGTGACACGCAAGTATTCATGATCCAGAATTCATTACTATTCCACACTTATTACGATTGCTCCACTATGTATACATAGGAGTATGATGCTAGATATAATATACAGTCTACTAGTCCAACTTTCTACCCAGGGAGTCGAGGGTGAATAATCTGGAGTATAGCAAGGACAAGCTGTTTCCGGGAAATAAACTTTGCCCAATAGAATACATATACATAGTCTAAATAAAGAATGGGAATAGAGAATAATAAGGGAACCGAGTTCTCCTTGCTTCTTCTTTGTTCTTATAAATAAACGGTTGTCCTAGAATTTAATTTAAAGGCCATTAGGAGTAAGATTAGACGACGATTATAGGTTTGGTATTCAGATTATAGACGTAGGGTAAAATGGCAGCTATAAGATTTGATGGTATCTGGAGTGAAAAATGTAAATGAAGCAATACTAATAATAATAATGTGATTGTAAATGGTGAATGACGAGAATGTCTAGAGTGAAGGAGAAGTTGCCATGGCCAGTAGGCATGACGAGACGGGATGACGATGCGATGTCATCACATCGTCATCAGCTAAAAGCACATGTAGACAATGAAGAAAGAGTAAAAGTTGGAACAAAAAGCTCTCTACATAAATACACTCTTGCTCGATAAACTCGAAGCAAAAGCAACTACCTAATTAATTTTCCTAATCATATTTCAAATTCAAATTCCAAGAGTTTGTCGTTGTCGTTGTCGTTGCCGTTGCCGTTCTTCTATATTACTGACTGCAAGTCTATTAGTCTTATCCCATCGTTAGTCTCATCTCATCTCGACTCCGTACACTTTACACTTGCCAAGTTACTCTTGTTGTTATTGTTGTCGTCGTCGTGGTGGATTGGAGTGGAGTTGAGTGGAGTAAAGTGAAGTGGATCCAGTCCGAAGAAGAATATCCGTAATAATAAATTCAGGAGAAATGTTAATCACCCATCGTTGTCCCCTCAAGGTTGGCTGTCGCCTCCGCCTCCACTTTAACTTTATGGACATGACTTTCATCCGTGGCCACAGCAATGTGTATGTACAAATAGGTAGGTACCTATGCTCTGCAAGGCTATTGAAATATCATGAGGATACAAGTACCTATACACTATAGCGTACCAAGGTAAGTAGTTTAGTAGCCGCTTGCTCTTATCTTACTACTCTCACTCTCACTAGATAGATATTAATACGTCTCTCTTATGCACTCTCGCTCTAGGAACTCTTCTATTTTTTCTCCTCTTCTCATCCTGCTGATGCGGAAGCCTGTGCTGTGTCTATAAGTATGACATGAAAGTGCCACGAGTATCACATCGTGTCCGCTGTCCCGTCATTATACAATGCACTTACGTTAGCTATGTAGTCGATCTGAAGAAGACGGAGTGCGGACAAAATTTAACTATGACCACGTTTCCCATTTTTCTACAGCCGTAGGAGTGAAGTGGAGTGAAAGAGTGTAAGTTTAGTGAGCGTATACTACCCTAGTCATACGGGATAAGACAAAATGGAAGATGGATAATGTGAGTTTGTAATTTATTCCTCACTATCCACCACCAGTGCGAGTGCGAAGCGGAATTGAATGGGGAGACGGTCGGTGTGGTGGTCGTCGTCGTGGTCGTGGTCGCAGTGATGATTATACAACCAACACATCTTTACGTCTTTTCGCTCTCTATTCAGTAACTACGGGATGGAATGGTATGGTAACTCTGACGATACGATGATGATCACGATGATGTTGACTTTTATTTTATGTTTCATTTTTAGACCGGCTTACATACGAAAGAAGAAGGAACCTTTCTCATCCTTTATAGATATACCGAAGCCAAGTCTATCCGGCCCAGACAAGGGCGTACCAGCTTTCGGAACCAGTCTGAAAAGAGTGGGGAGTAAAATGTTAATTCGGTGTGACTACGAATGCGTTTCATTTTTTAAAGATTGCCGCCGCTCAAAGAAAATACTTTAATTAACAAGCAATTGTCATCCCTTGGATCTGAATTTTGTAATGCAATGGGAAAATCTAGTGTTTTCAAAATTAGTGCTGAGAGCTGGAGCAAGAGCAAGTCCCTGTCTCCCCTCTCTCTTAAAACAAGCCCGCCACTGACGACTGATGAGAAGAGAATGTGCTCGTGTATACTTGTGATATATGTGCATACGACGATAAAGCTAGCATGTGGAAAGGAAGTGTTTTAGTGGAGACGATAAGGCTGTTGCTGTTGCTGTTGTGTCTGTCGTTGATTTTATTTAGAGATCCTATACAGGCCGATCTTCATGAGCCATGACGAACCGTAAGAGGCTACTTAAGGAAACACTAAATGTAGCTATATTATGTATACCGTGGATATTACGCTTCTAAACTTTCAAATGTAGCATGGAGCATTGCAAATTGCAGCAGATATTTGTCTTAGGTTGGAATACGAGTAGAGCTTACTTTTACTGTTATGTATTTCCTAAATATAAAGTGTGGCTTCACACAAGGGTATACATAGATGGACATTCATTTCGTCTAATGTCAGTCGTGAGTAGATATATGTAGTGTATATGTAATTATAGATAGTATAACTACCCGAGGGGTATGTATATAGTCATCTATTGCATATCTACTCATAAAGAGCTTGACAGCCGGTATGGGTTGTTATCACAACGTAATTATGCATGTAACGAACCTTCAAACTTGCAATTAATATGCATTACCGATAACATTAAAAATTGTT
This sequence comes from Ptenothrix huangshanensis, assembly GCA_036851915.1. NCBI lineage: Eukaryota > Metazoa > Arthropoda > Collembola > Symphypleona > Dicyrtomidae > Ptenothrix > Ptenothrix huangshanensis. Next base: position 860 of record JAAXYX010003310.1, on the reverse strand, counting down.
TTTGTACTCTCTCAACACACCCTCCACGCTTTGCTCTTTCAGCTAATCAAATCAACATATAAATGCTCTCTCACAAGGAGTTAAATTTTAACCGAAGAAAATTACGTACATGTCTTCTCATATATATATGCAATATGTCCATACCTACTTTAAAAAGTAAAATGCAGAAACTTAATTTTTAAACAAAACCAAGGCCAAGACCAAGACCAAGATGAAAGCTAAACCAAACCATACCAATGGCAAGCCTAGGAAAAGCTGGTTAAATTTTAAGGATAGAGAGGAAATGGTGAGTTTAAATTTTAAAAATAATAAAAGCACCTGCAACTGGAGCAACTTTATAGGCTATTATTCTTGCGGGTATTTCTAGACTAAAAATTTTCATTTTCCACTTTGACTTTTTAGATTGGGATTTCGGTTTTCAGTTTTGACGTTTTTATCGTAGGTATGTACTTTAAGCATAGTGGAGGTACCATCATCATTCAGTCCTTCGTGCTTGATTTTACTCATTCTCTTCTCTGTTTTCTTCTCGGCGTTTCATGTTCACCTTTCTGACATGAATCCCACGCTAACGTTACCATCGAATCAACCTTCAGACTTCAGAGGAACCAAAACCAGCCCAGAAGCGGTACGTATGTAGATAGGAGGAGAACAAATGTGCCGGTGTACGTGCTTGAGAAGATCAATACATTTTGGTATGTAGCTTATGGTTAAAGGAGAAGGTGCAAGTCACACACATACACACTCACTGTAACAGGCAGGTTGAAGTTGTAGATAGGTTGGTAAAAGTTGATTGAAAAATATTTGCTGCTCAAGGCAACAGCGATCACTCCTCTGCAGTCTCCACATATTATTGTTACTAT
>JAAXYX010003309.1:0-14809 GCA_036851915.1 Ptenothrix huangshanensis | reverse complement strand
TATTGCTTTTCCATTTTAATAGGGTTATCTGTAGAAAAAGGACCTACCGGATTCCGGTTGACCATAATTTGAAATTTTACCGAGTTTCTTGTTACGATTAACAGAAACCACTATTAATTTATTTTAACCGTAATCTCTATTACTCTTTTTTTTTACCGTGTACGCGTAGTTACGCTACTGATTATTCATGAGTGTTTGTATCGTAGTAGGTAATTACATTTAGTATACTTTTATACTGCAGTTGCAAATTTAAAAGGCATATTTGAAAGCTATTATATGTGTAGACAATTTTTATTTACTTGATGGAATAAGAAGCACATTATCATTCATTAGATGTATTATTTTCTCGTCAATTATAAATTACCTAGAGTTACTAATTATTTCGAATTAAAACAATCGCTCCGACGCCTACTTACTACTTCAAAATTAAAATAAAAAGTCATAAAAAACAAAGTTCTTGGATTGCATTATGTAATCCGAAATTTTCCGACGCATTAAATCAGCTATAAATACAGTCATCATTAATGAAAGCTGGGTTATGCTGTTATGCATAATGTACTCAACTATGACAGTGATGCTAGTGCAACTACTTATTGTAAAACATTGGATACAATTATATAATTGTGAGTTTGTGAGTTTTAGTCAACGAAGTATTTATGATATTGACAAAAGGCGTTAAAATTTAAAATCAAAAATATCCCAGGGTGAAGGTCTCACTTCCTTTGCTAAAAAAAGTTTATGAATGAATGAGTAGCAGGTGCCAGGCCAGACAGTTGGAAATCAAATGAAACCGATGCTAATTATAATTGCACATATTGCATCGGCACTTTAATCATCATTATTATTACTTACACCTAAATGAATAGACTAAAATAAATAATGCAAAGATAATTGTAATTACTTACATAACAAAAGAATGAAGTACCTATATAATAATTTTTGTATTGTCACAATGCTGCCACCACATAAATGTATGTTAAAGTTAAAAATAAATAAGTACAACGTATAACAAAGCAATAAAAACAGAAATAGTGAATGGGAATACACTAACAAAAGAAATCATAATTATCGTCACCTACATACACTTAAGTCAAATAGCAATGACTCATTATTGCACTTGCTATCCATCAAATAACAATTTAATAAATAGAATAAATTGCAATAGCCAGCAGTAATTTCCAAAATGGCTGCAAAACCATTACAATTACAAAATATCAATGGTTTGGTTATGCGTGAAATGAATAATGGGGAAAAATAAACTGTTCTGCTGTTCATATTCAACTTCACGTGGGGAGGTAGCGTCGAATTCCTCATCATCGTATTCATCATCCTGGGCCTGTACTCCTGTTCTCACTAGTGAATGATCACAGCATTTGCAACCATACACGGGGTTTCCATAGTAACCTTTGGGACAAGTGCAAACCGGAGTCCTCTGTCTGACCCTGCATAAAGAATTCTGACCACAAGCTCCTACACAGGGATCCTGACATCTGAAGTTAATACAAGATTTATCAAAAGCACACTGACCATCGTACTGACATTCGGGACGACAATTTGGTGGATTTCCGACCATACCGGCCTTACAGGAGCAGGCAATAATGCCTCGAGATGCCTGGCAGTCACTGTAGGGACCACAAGCAGCACAGTTTTTGTGTGTATTATGACCCCCGGAGGAGACAGGTGGTCGGTGAGTTTGAGTTTGGGACTGTGGTGGGTTTTGGGGGTAGTGGGGTTGTTGATGTTGTTGATGTTGTTGTTGTGGGTATGGTGGCCGTTGTTGTGGATGCTGTTGAGGATACTGAGGTTTATGCGGAGGATAATTTGGTTGTTGATTTTGGTGATTTTGATTTTGATTATGAGGTGGTCGTGGAGTGTTGATAGAATCAGGTAAAGGCGGCTGTTTGATTTTGTCCTTGTAGCAATTTCCATTGACCTTGATGGGATAGTCTTGTTTACAGTAGCAGTTTGTCTTGTGATTAACAACTTGACATTCTTGATTGATTCCACAAACACCATGGAATTTGCAAGGATCTAAGCAACGGCCGCTGATGCATCCTCTACTGATGGGACAGTCATTGTCTACAGTGCAACCATGACCATTTTGACATGCTACGAAGGGGTCTCCATAGTATCCTGTTTTACAAGCGCAAGTTGACGAAGTCGTTCCTCGATCACGTTGGGTCAAGCAGACAGCATTTACACCGCAAGGTAGAGGGTGGCAAGGGACGCTTGAAGAATCCTGATCTTGATCAAGGTCTTGGACATTTTCTATTTAAAATTCGGAAATATTGGTTTAAAACAGTAGCGATCGCAGGATTTTTTTCGCGTAGATCCAGAAAAAACTTGATTTCATCCAGTGTAAAATTTAAAAAACTGTATCTTGTCTAGTGTAAATTAAACAAAAAAATTGCGCCTTTTCCGTGTACATTAAAAAAAACTTCGTTATTTTTGCTCAAATCAAAAAAAGGATCTTTTTCGTGTAAATTTAAAAAAAATTGCTTTCTTTTGTGTAAAATTAAAAAAATCTGCGTCGTTTTTGCGTAAATTTTAAAAATGGAACTTTTTTGTGTAAATTTAAGAAAACAGAGCATCTCTTAACAGAAATTCAAGAAAAAATACGTCTTTTTTATCCAAATCTTAAAGAGAGCGGTGCATGTAAAAAAAATGTTTGTAAATCTAGGTCTACGTGGCCTACATCTTGTTACGCTACTGGTTTAAAATTTCGAAAGTTTAAAATTTTCATTAAAAGCTACATTTATAATTCAAATCATTTGAACAGCAGATAACATCACTATTTAAAAAGTTTTTTACCTGGCACTGGTGGACGTGCTTTCTGGGTGCACCTGTTGAAAGGATTTCCTTCAAAGCCTGATGGGCAGTAGCAATTTGGAACGTGATTAGAAACCTTGCAAACGGCGCCTGCACCGCATCCAGCATCATAAATAGTGCAGGGATCAACACAAGTATTGTTTCCAGCATAGCACACTTGATTAGCAGCACACTGAGTCGTTCTTTGACATCTGAGGTCACAGGAAACAACAGGGTCACCCTGTAAAGGGGTTGGACAACGACAAAGAGCTCGGCCTCTAAATATTGAGCACTCGGCATTTCTACCACAAGGACTTGGATTGCATGGATGACCTTGCTCTTCCAGATTTTGAGGAGCTTGATGACTTGGTGGGGCCGTGGTTACATTCACTGAAACAGAGTAACATTACACAAATAAAATATTTGATACTAGTAATAGTTATAAGCACCCACAATAAAAACAATCATAATTTTCTGAATTTAAAAAATACTTCATTATCAAATTTACCTGGTCTTGTAACTCTATAGCAGTTCTTCTCCGGCGCACCACTGAATCCTGGTTTGCAGATACACCTGGGAGCATGCTCCTCCATCTTGCACATTGCATTAACTCCACAAGAATCTCGATAACGATTTAGAGAGCAACCATCCAAACACTGTTGATCATGGCACATTTGATTCTTCTGACAATCCCCATGACTCAAACACCTTTGCTTCCTGCACCCCACATAGGGATTACCATACATGCCAGGATTGCAGATGCAAGTTGCAGAACCATTATGAGCATACTCTCGACAAATTGTGTTTGGTCCACAGGGCGAAGAGAGACATGGATTGTGAACCAAATCGGTCTCCTTATAGCACCCGGTATAAGGGTCACCACGATTATTCCCTGGGTCACATTGACAAATCGGTCTTCCATCGCTGAGCACAGCACACTGTGCGTTTCGTCCACAGGTTAGTGATTGGCATGGTGGAGCAATAACATTATGATTATTATTGTTTCCATTGGAATTTGTAGCTGGAGTATGACCCTTCATTGAGCTGGCAACTGTTTCGAGATTTTGTGCCTGACTCTGCTCCTGGTGTTCTCGAAGAGGTCGGCATTCATCGAAAGGATCGCCTTCAAAACCAGGACCGCAGGAGCAAACCGGAGAATGCTGAACTACTCGACAATGAGCATTCTTCCCACAAACGCCAGTTATACAAGGATTATTGCAGATTTTCTGGAGACAAGCTTCATTCGATGGGCATTCGAAATTCGATGTGCATCTTTTGGGTGAGCAATTTGGAGGACTGCCTTCAGAGCCTGGTAGACAAGTGCAAGTTAGTACTTTGCCGGAGAGTCTACACTCTCCGAATTCTCCACAGGGATTGGGAATGCAAGGGTTAGGTGCTTGACCTCCATTACTGATTTGACTTTGGTTCTGATTTGAAGTTTCTGTTGACTTGGGTCGACATAGGAAGTAAGGGTCGCCGATGAGGTCGTCTGGACAATAGCATTCTGAAAAAAAGTATTAGTCATAAGTTGAAGTAAAAGAGAATCGTAGTTTCTGTAAGAATTATTTCGTTGAAATCTGTAGCGATTCTAATGGTAGGCAAAGCGGGCGCTTGGGGCCAATGAGGGATTTCAGAAATATTTTGAAAAAAGTACCTTTTACGATGTGTAAATTGTTTATAAATTTACGAGAAGATAGCGCAGTTTTTAAATTTTACGAGGAAAAGACGTAGTTTTTTATAATTTTACGAGAAAAAGGCGCAATTTTTTAAAATTCACACAAGCAGGCGCTATTTTTTTTAATAATTTTCACCAAAACACCCATTTGTTTCTAGTTTTGAAATTTTGTAAAAGCCCGCCTATTCGGTAAAATTTCCTAGAATCGAAACTGGTTGAAATGATTATGAGAATGATAATGATTTTTACCAGGTATGTGATTAATAACTCGACATTTCCCATTGAATCCACAAATGTTGTCACATGGGTCACCGCACTTGAAATCAATACAGGATTGATGAGACGGGCAGTCCTTGTTTCGACGACAGGTATTCGGTTTCATTTGAACCGGAGCTGAGGTTACTATCGTGGACGGAGCTGCCACGGTGGTTGAAGTTGAAGACGAGATGGGCACTGAACTATCTTCAGGAATCTCGGAATCATTTGGAATACTACCCGGGGGACTGTCGTCAGGAACATTGCCTTCGGTTGGAAGGACATCAGGAGTAGTTAGTGCAAATTCGATGTAACGGACAGTATTGTTGTAGGCTGCGGTACAAATATAAGTTCCACTGGGGTCTGGGAAGTCCTTTGCTTTCAAATTAAATCCTGTGTGTGGATCGTACGAGATGGAATCGTTGAGGGGACAGTTCAACAAACCCTGTTTTCAAATTTTCAGTCGATAAATTAATTAATGACAAATAATGTCGTAATAATTGTTATTTTGTAAATTCATAAGTTAAAATACTGCACGAAATACGAATTAATCAACAAGTGACGATAGAAATATAAATAGTGGATTTGGGGGACCATAAATACGTAGGTAATTACTTGATAAAGGTAAGAAGCGATAAAATACTTAATTATAGTTGGTTTTGTTTCGATTGATTTAAAATTTCTACTTACGTTTACAGATTTTTGCAGACCAACTAGAGCTTTGGGATTTGACACGCTGCATGGAATTCGTATGTTTGTATCTTCACGCTTGTAGGGAACATCGTGCCCGCCAGATGACGTGAAAAGGGTTGGACCTAAAAACATCATTGGAAATTAATAAAGGCATTTTTTCTTGTGTTACATAATTTTGTTGCTTTAAATAGCTGATTTGAAGAGTACAAATCACAAAGTAATTAGGTTCGTTCTGGTTTCTTTAAACGAATTAAAAGAATAAACGTCAATATCTTCTTATTTTATGTTTCTTCAAAACGTTAATTTCTTCTTATTTTCCGCTTTCTTGAAACGTTAAGTTTTTCGTTTTAACTGTTTTTCAATCTTAATTTTTTGTGATCATTTTTGAAAATACCATTTTTTTTTACTATTCTTGAAAACGTCAATTGTTTTTTGGTGTGACAACTTTTTTTAAAACCCCGATTTCTGTTTCAAGTTTTTTCAAAACGTCATTTTTTTGTTTTAACTATTTTTCAAAATGCCAATTACTTTATGCTTTTTTGAAAACATGATTTTTTTTGTTTTTGACGATTTTTTAAAACGCCAATTTCGTATTTTTTACAAATTTTCAAAACGTCACTGTCGTATTTATTGCGGCTTTTTAAAGCGTCGATTACTGTTTTTTATGTGCAAACAATGCAGTGAAAATGACTTGACTGCGAAGTGCACGTAAGATGCACTTTAGATGTGTTTTAGATGTAATTACTTTACGTGATACTGAGATGCATTCCAGCAGCGTTCATAATTACATTGAACACGAGTAAGTTTTGAGCAGTTTAGTTGCAACCGTTTTTAGTTACTGCACACATGCAGATAATTCTGGAGTTAATTATATTTTTCAATACCTAATTACTTAAATAATAATTTCTTATAAAGACGTAGATCGTAGGTAATTGCGTAATATGCTAAATTAAAATGCCTCCTTCTAAAAGCCATACTGCATACCCACTGTAGTAACATGCTGTATAAAATTTATTCGTAAAGTACATAAAAGGTAATTATTTCCATTACTGCATGCACACAGAAGCAGCACAGGAAATGATAATTCATACAGATACATAGATGCAACAAAGTTCTGAATTTTCCTACCTACACTGTCAAAACTGTTGCATCATATACGCTAACAATCTATTAGTATAATTGGTATAATCTTAAACGCATGTTTGGATGCATGTTAGATTAAAAAAGTGCATCTAAAAATCTAAAGTGCCTACATCTAAAACGTGTTGAAAGTGCATCTTAAGTCCAAAATGCATTTTTATGCGTTTAAGATGCACTTCAGATTCACCTAAACTGTTCAAAAGTATACTAAATCCTAGTAAGGTTTAGACGCACTTTTTCTGTTTTAAGGTTTCTTAGTTTTTACATTGTATATACATACGTAATTTGTTGTGTTTTTACGCCAAATAAAACATGTTTCCAGGAATTGATCAGAGCGAAGAAATGAAGCTAGCACAAGTGAAATATGTAAACGTAAAAGAATTTGTAAATACAAAGTAAGAAAATGACTCAGTGGTTTTGTCACTGTTTTCTCACAAAATTCTAATGTGCCCATGAAAACCTAACCAATATTTTAATTATAGAAATTTTAGGAACATTTAGGTTTCTGTATCTTTGTGTTGTATTGTAATGCTATTATTCACCAACCTATAGACTAACGAGAAAACAATTAAAAGACTTACCAGGAACAAATATAAAATAGTAGACTGCAACCCGTGGATCCTGTAAGCTCCTGCAAGTATAGTTGCCCGTATTTTTCTCGCGTGGATTAGAAATGTAGGCAAAAGCAGTAAAGTCAAATGGACTATTTTCTCTCGTTTCTGCCTCAGCTGGTACAAATTTGATACTTGTATTCGTTGACAGCTGGGGTCTCTGAAACATGCATAGAAATTAAACCAGTTTAAAATTGATTGAAACAAACTTCCATATTTTGCTTTCAATTAGTAAAAAGCAAAGCTGTGACGAAAATGCTTAATTAAAAGGAACCGGTCAACTTACCCCATCACCAAAATAAACCCACTGAACAGGATACGAAGCGATGCAGCTGAGAAGTAAACTATTGCCTCCCTTCGTATCTTCACCCACAATCACGTCAGAATTCGCAGGCTTCTTCACAACCTCGAAGCCTTGTTGAACTTCCAAACCATTGTCGTGAGTGTTATTCCCCTCATTACCCAAACTAGGACTCTGACTAATACTTCCCGTAAACTCGGTGATAGTCACATTTGGCAAAGTGTTTAAATCCCCATAAGAATAATTACCCAAACTCAATACGATTAAAAGTGTCAAGCCTAAATAATTAAATTGTGATTGTGACTTTGAGCCTCCCCTAATAAAAAGGTGCTCCATCATAATTTCAAATCTAGTAGGAAAAAATGAAAGAGCAGATTTAATAAATTAATGTAAAACAGCACCGTCACGCTCTGCAGTCCGAGCCCAACTGAACTTTGTTACACTATTGTTGTGGACTCATATATAAATATTTTCTGGATCTCTTCACTGCTTCCCTTTTTTCTTGCTCCTGCTCTTGTCAATCTTTTTTACCTTGCATTGTGCTCCCTACAACTTTATCTTTTTCAGTAGGAGCAATGCGAGGCAATACAATACAGTGTGCCATGTAGGTATGTAGTTAAAAGTTGCTCGTGTACAAAATTATAAGTACACTGTAAAAACTTTAAATCGTTAAATCAGGAAAAAATGCATCAAAAACACCAAAAAGATGGCTATTTTTTATTTTTTTTTACACATTTTTGAAACATCAAAATTGTCATTTTTTTGTGCTTCCGAAACCTCATTTTTTATCGTTTTTGTTGTTTTTCTTTAGAACTTCTTTTTATTCTTTGCCTAAACATAAATTTTTTGATATTTGGAGTAATTTGGCAGCATCCTTTTTTCTTTTTTTTTCATTTTTTTTAATTGTCTTTTTTTATTTGCTACGTTTTTTTCAAACCTCAAAATTTCTTTTTTATTGCTTTTTCTAGCGTCCTTTTTTTATTTTTTCATTTTTCTGAAACGTCTACTTTGTCTTTTTTACCCTTTGTGGAAACATCAATTTTTTAAAATTTGGATGGTTGTGAAAATGTTATTTTTTTCATTTTTTCAAAAGCCTTTTTCTTTTTCAAACGTCAACTGTATCTGTTTTAAGGCTTTTCGTAATGTCAATTTTTAATTTTTGCGGTCCTTCAAGCCGTCAATTTATTCTTTTTGTACTTTTTTTACTCTTCTATTTATGGCGTTTTTTGAAATTCCCATTTTTTCGTGTTTATGCTTTTCAAAAAGTCTGACTGCGAAATGCACTTTAGATTTAGATATTTTCCCTTCACGAACTTAAGATGCATCCCAAATGCGATCATAATTATATCAAATAAAATTAGGTTTTCGGTCTCTTAGACTCATCAGTTTTTAAAGTGTACGTACTATCTTATTGCTATCTCTACAGCTACCTACTACTTTTACTCCCTAGTTAAGTTTTACAGGTAGGACCACATATGCAGTGGAATCTATACAAACAATACACATATGATATGTACATATACATATGTATCTAATATGCTTCGTCCTTATCTTCATCCTATTATATAACACTGTCTACTATTTCTCCCATTCTGCATTTATTTGAGTTTATGTCCATTGAACTCAGATTTTTACTACACATTTTAATACTCTGCCAATTTCTTTTAATTTTATTCTCCTCATATTTTTCTGTTTTTTATTGCAATGGAAGAACATTTAAAAAACAATAAAATTTAACTCTATCAGCTAATCATTCCCATCTTCCCAAACCATATTATTACAACCGTCGCCTACACTTACTCACTCTCAAGTTCAGGATCGCATCGGGAATCAGCACCAGCACCAGCAATCAGCAATGTCAGGCACATCCTACCAAGAAACCAGCTTTGAACATTTTTTCCATTTCCACGCCGCTTACCAAAAACAGAAATATTGGATTGTCAGTAATGCACACTGGTCTCAAATCTTTACACTAGAAATAATAAATCATTATCGGAACGCAAAATGGTATAAACAAAGCGTATTTTTACGCATTGGTATTTTATATGACGATACGCAGGTGTAAAGACTTTTTAAATTAAAACTGGTGAGTTATGTGAACACATGTGGAAAATCTGCAGGGATAGAAATAGGAGCAGAGACACACATCGAGATGGAGATGGAAACCTGACCAGGAGTTTTGTAAAGGAATACACTCTAAAAACAAGCACGACCAGGGTAATAAATAACATCCCGTCGACATGCTATAATCCTCCTAATTATGCACATACTAATGCATGCAAATCAGCGCTTTTTGGAGTGGAGCAAAGGATTCAGAATTTGAATATGACCTTATTTAGATCCTGATCCTGTGAACACTTGAATGGGAGAGAGGCTAAAAAGAACATCGCAAAAATGAATTATGACAGGCATACAAACAATATCATGAATATGAGTACAATTAAGTTAAGTCAGGACTAGACCGGCCTGGCCTGGCCTGGCTTGACCATGACCACATCATGCAGGCGAACCCCAAGCTAGGCCACGAACACTTGACACGACAAGTAGGATTTTTTCTCCAATTTTACAAGTGCAATTGCAATGGATTAGAAAATTCTTGTAGTTTGCAATTTTACAATTTTATTGAACACAAAAGCACTAACTGTTTGACAAAAGCCAGCAGTTACTAATACATAGGTAAGACTTGTACATAATAAGTCGTTAGAATAATAATAGTGGTAGGACTTTGTCAGGTGTACACTGTAAAAAGTAAAGAATCTTAAAACAGGAAAAAGAAATTGGAATTACGAACAAAGTTTTCATAAATATGTTCGTAATTCCATGTACGATTAAAAAAATGGCTCCCAAAAGGTTCCAAATAAAAATACGGTTTGAAAAAATGTAAATTCAAAGAAACTTACTTTTTCAAGATGTGCAAAATAAAAGAATTATGTACTTTTTGATAGCATAAAATCAAAAAATAAGCTTTTCAAAAAGTATGAAATCAAAAATAGGCTTTTTCGGACAGAAGTAATTTAAACCAACATGTTTAAAAAACATATAGACGAAACACTTGTTTAAAACGTGCAAATTCAACCAAAATCGGTTTTACAAAAAGTGTAAATTTAAAAAAATGCTTTTTGAAAAAATATAAAAAATAAATTACTTTTTGAAAAAGTGTAAAATCAAAGAAAATTACTTTTTGAAAACGTAAAATCAAAGAAAATTACTTTTTGAAAACGTAAAATCAAAGAAAATTACTTTTTGAAAGTGTAAAATCAAAGAAAATTACTTTTTGAAAGATTAAAATCAAAGGAAATTACTTTTTGAAAAAGTTTAAAATCAAAGAAAATTAAGTTTTCAAAATTGTACGAACTAGAACAACAGTCTTTTCTAGACAGTGTTAATTTAAAAAAATGCTTTTCAAAAAATTGAAAATAGGAAAAGTAACCTTTTTAAAAAATTACAAATTAATGCAACGAAAAGAATTTTTTAAAAAAGTACAAAATGATGGAGAAAAGTTTTTTAGATTCACTTTAAATTTTCAAATGCACTTCGGGCGAACTTGAGTTGCATCCAACCAGACTTCATAATAATGATACTAGGTTTTTGGCATTGTTGATGCACTAGTTTTTAAAGTGTACTTTAGTGCAAAAGCTGTGTCATAAAATAAATTAAAGCAAGAAATTCGCTTGCTCTTTGAGCCTTTTAGTGTTTGTGTTAACAGCCGGAGCAAGAGCAATAGCAGTATATTTCCTTAAATTGCCATTATCCGTACTTGCCAATGGAGGATGCAATGCATTGTACATTTCTATTGCACTGCATTGTTGTTCATTAAAGGACTACGGGACCATAACAATTTGCCACTTTGGACTGTGGAAAATAGCATAAAGTATAATGAACACGTTAAAAGACCAGCTTTAATCTTTTAAAAGTAAGATTCACTAATCGTACGGAAAATATGGACAACTAATATACGATCGATGTGGCTATGTATGCATGTAGTTAAAGGTGAACCAAATTGTGATTTATGTTTATGGTGATCCGGTAATGAGCTCGACAATTATTGGAGTTCGATGAGGAGGGAAAAAGGAATAAAGTCAACTGTTTATTTTTCCAATTTCAATGTTGAATGTTGTTCCTTATTAGCTGTTGGTGATCGTCGACATGGACCCCATACAGTTATCATGAGAATCTGCACATGTTCTACAACAACAACCTACAACTACCTACCTGCCTTCAGTCATCAGCTCCTCACTCATGTGAGCGCTGCGCTGGTGCAAAAATCCTAGAACACGTTTCAGTTTCAGTGTCATGTCAGTCTTAGCTATGTTTGCTTATGTAGAATTTCTTTAATTGTTGCGTGGGCAAGGGAAGCATATTTGTTTTTCATTTCCATTTTTTACTCTTCGCAGCATTCTTGCATGGGCAACTCAACTCGAATCACTATCACTGTTTGCATTTCAACTGAAATGATAGTATCAGTGTAGGTAATGTATGTGTCAGGGGAGAAGTGTATATCTTCTTTATCTCCATAATTATATACCTATGCTGAATGAGTCTGATCTAGTAGAACTCATAGTGTTTACTTCCACTCTGCAGTTCTCTGGTGATATCAAGAATAGAAGAAATTAAAGCGGTTAGTTCATACTGAAATAAAGTAAAAATGCTAGAATTATCGATAGAAGCATGTAGAGTGAAATATATGACTTGGATGAAATTGCAAAAAATTCATGTAAAAAGCTACTTTTATGGTGTATAATCTAAACAATTGAAAACATGGAAACGCAGTATCAAATAAGAGCAATAGTTTTCTACCAGAATTCGCTTGATTTTACACTCTCACAAGTGTTTTTCAATTTATACATTTTTAATTGTGTTAATTATTCTTATTTTTCAGTTTTGGAAAGACGATTTTGTTGTATTTTACACGCTTTTAAAAGCGTATTTTTGTATTTTACACTTTTTGAAAACGTATTTCGTTTTTATTTTGCGCCCTTTTCGGAAACTTGTTTTGTTTTTATTTTGCGCCCTTTTCGGAAACGTATTTTGTTTTTATTTTACACACTTTTTGAAAACTATTTTTTTATATTTTAAACTTTTTGAAAAGTGATTTCTTTGATTTCATATTTATTCGAGTCAATTAATTTTATTTTTTGCTTTTTGAAAAAGTAGTTTTTTTTCGTTTGCACTTTCTAAAAAGAGATTTTCTTTGACTGCAGACTTTTACAAAATAGTAAATTATTTTTATTTTTAAATGAAAACATTTTCTTTTTTGTTTTACATTGCAGTTTTAAAAAGTTGTTCCCATCAATTTTGTACTTTTTAAACAAATTCCTTTCATCGGGTGTGCACCTTACAAATCCAGTTAGAGTACACCTCTAGCTATCTAAAAAGTACCAAAAACGCATTGTTGGAATAGAGAGGTTTGAGTTACATATCGTAAGTTAAGAGGGAAGGTGGCGCATATCCAGATTTTTTTAAAATAATGTTAATGGAAATAAACACCAGCTATTACAGCACAAGCTTTGATTTCAGAAATCAGCTTTTAATTTTAACTCTTACGTACTTCAGTTCCTTAGAACTCTTCACAGATGTTTCATATCTTTTAAAGCCAGGCTCTAAAGAACTCTAGGAGGTAACTCGACTCCACTTGTGTGAGAGCGACAAAGACCCAGACCAAGTTAACATGATGAGCGTTTCCATTAAAAAGTTGAGAGCACAAGATAAATTGAAGAGACTCTAATCAAACGTCATGGTTCACATGTTCAAAATGTTTTACTACATATTGCTTTGGCTCCAACTGAACTTCTGCTTGTTTTGTCTGCGATTTTGGATTTGGCTTTGGCTTTGGGCTTTAGACTGGATCGTTTGGCTTTGGCTCTGACTGTGACTTTGGGTGAATTTGACATGTAAAATGTGTAACCTGTCAAACTGGTAGTAGCCGTGTACTGTAGATTGTAGTGCAGTACAGTGGTGGTAATTTGGCGATGGTGGTACACATCACATCAGGCACAGGTTACACGGTCTCAAGTGAACCTTTGTTGTTCTCTCGTTCCTTATCAGCCCGGAGACGCGATGACGACCAGGAACGCTGACTGAGAACGGTGGTCGCTGACAACACGATTCCGTCGCTAATAAGTATGTGTAAGAGAATTAGTGTACACTGTAAAAACTAGTACATGTTTAACGCCAAAAAACTACTCTTCTATGTAGTATAATTATAAACACAATTATAATGCATCTCAAGACCACCTAAAGTACATCTAAAGTGCATTTCCCAGTTCAAGATACGTTCGCACGTAAAAATGTCAGAAGTTTTAAAATAGCTTAAAAATGTGTTTTCATAAAGCGGGAAAAATAACAATTAAACGTTTTGAAAAGGCTGTATAAAGCAAAAATAAACTTTTCCAAAAAAACAAAGAAATATAAAAAATGCATTTTCAAAAACCGCAAAAAAGAAACTTTACATTGGAAAAGACAAAAAAAATGTAAAACAATTGCCGGGTTCCAAAAATATAAAAAACTTAAGAAAGGACGTTTCGAAAAACCGAAAAATTGGGAAAAATAACGTTTCAAAAAATGATGCAAAATTGGGTTTAGACAAATCGTAAAAAAAAACAAAAATTAGCGTTTAGAAAAAACGTAAACGAAGAAAAAAGGACGATTAAAAAAACTAAAGAAAACTAAAATCTTAAAAGTTTTAAAAAAAGTTAAAAAGGACGTTTTAAAGAAATCGAAAAAAGAATAAAATAATGATGTCTTCAAAAATGGTGAAAATATATAAATTATTTTTTGAAAAAACTTTAAAAAAGCGAAAGCGCTTTTCAAAAATCACAAAGACATTTTTTACCAGTAATTTTTAGAAACCACATCTCGCCATCCAAGATGCGTTCTTAAATAATTCATGTTGTACTTAAATGTATATCCTAACTGCGTTCATAACTGTACTGAAATCGAGTAGGATTTTCGCGCTAAAGATTATTTAGTTTTTACAGTGTACTGTTGTAGTGTAGAAGTCACCATTTGTAAGTTGTAAGATGAGGTTTAGGTTATCTGTAGGCTCTTGTTGATATTCCCAGTGCATAATGTAAGGTATTGTTATTTATGCTCCCGCAATTAGCAAATTAGCATTTCATCTACATTTCAGGTTTCCACTCATAAAGTAAGATTATCATGAGACACAGTCGTCGCATCGTCTGTGTCTCCTTTCTATTGCTTTGCTTTAGTTCAATTATTTCAACACAGACAACTTCTGCTTCGTGGACTAAATTCCAATAATTATGAATCACTGTGTAAGATAGAGATAAGAGTTTCACAGAATTCCCACCACACTATCGGTCATCC
>JAAXYX010003308.1:0-14816 GCA_036851915.1 Ptenothrix huangshanensis | reverse complement strand
ACAAAAACAGAAAAATTCAAAAATCGACTCTAATACGATGTTTTTAATTTTAAGGAAGAAACTGTTTCAGCGACGTTAAAATCCGTGCCACAAGACAATGAGAGTACGTAATATGAACTGTACAGATGATGGATAATAGACCACTTACATCGCTGTTGCAGTTAGGACACTTCTTAGCAGCCATTTGGGAGAATATGGATGAAGTTATAAAAGTGTAAACCCGACGTTAATAATTCGCACAATCAAAATATAAAAAATGAAATAGATTCCCGAAACAACAACAACCACAAGTTAGGAATTCTTAGGACGCACTAGTTGACTAAAAAGTTGGTCGATTTTTCAGTGAACAGTCAATCTGAAGAGAACATAAATCACCAATCACCACCCCACTTCCCAATTGTAAACGCATGTAAACCAGTCACAGTTACAGTTCACAAAATCTGACCGATCCGAAGATTTAAGATGCCTAGTCTAGCTCGCTTTGGCTTTACAGTGAAAAACAAATTTATTGTTGAGCAATATCGCAACATGTAACAATTAATGAAATAAGAGAAACAACACTAACAAACTAACAACTTAATCATGGATTATACAAACTTGCTTCTAACTTCAACACCTGTTTGTCAATTTGTTGTTTGTAGATCGATTTTGATTCTCAAGAAATTGCACACGAATACTTACAAACACATAATAAAATGCTCCAGACCTGTTGCTTTCTACACAGGGCCCTGACCCTTGGTCACTTTCACACTGGTCACCAGTCAGTCACCAAACCAATTTAACGAGACCGTAGAAATTAGCACACAGTAGATGGTAGATGCAGAAGTAAATAGAAATGTTTGCGTCTCAGAAGTCACTGGTGGAAGAGTAAGCAGTAAGTAGTTATTCCCTTTGCGTAATAAACTTCACCTTCAGCTTCTCTTCCTGTCCTGTTGCAGCTCCAGTTCCAGATTCCAGCTTCAATTTTTGTTATATTCCAGATTTCCAGCCAATTGCTCCAGGCATCCATGCAAATAACAATCAAAAATCAACATCAACATAAGTACCTAACTAAAGCCAATGTTGAATGTTAGAGCGGAGGTAACCACCAGAGCCAAACTTGCCTCACTGTCCTTCCCAAATTAGCTTAGGAGTCATGGGGCCGAAATGAGACTTCGTATTGAAACGCATTTTTCCTTTCTGTTCTACACCGTCCAAACCAACGTACCTAGGTACATTTATTGCGGGGAGCGTGAATAAATTACAAACTCTTTCAAACGGCTCCCGAACTTGACAAAAGCTTAAAATATCAGTTAAGAAATACAAATAATTACTGAAATCGGTAGAATTTTTAAATTCAATAGCACATTCAATGTTTGGTAATAGATAATTTTAGAATATACCATAATCTCTCCTGAGTTAGAGAGCCTAATTGTGGCTGGGTCCCTGAATGTGGCCACTCACTCTTGAATGAGGAAGCTTGACAAAAACTTATCGTTAGAGTATATTTTTCAGCAGAATACACAATGCACTACCTGAAGAAGTCGCGCTGTCATATTTTCAAAATCCCCTTCTTTGAAACCAAGGAGGTGGCCACATTCAGGGTACCGGCCACAATTAGGAGCCCTTACAATGTATTTTAGAATACATAGCATAATCTTTGTATAATTTTAGAACAAAATGGATAATTAGAATAACATTGATAATTTTTGCATGGGTCTAGAATAAAATAGATAATCTTTGTAAATGGAATAAAATTTGTAAGTCTTACATAATTTTAGAATAAAATGAATAATACTTTCAAGCTTTAAAATAAAAGGATAATCTTTACAAAATTTTAGAATGAAATGGATTTCATTTTTAGAATAAATAATTGCACAACTGAAAATTTTCAAATGGCAAAATTCGAGTAGAAAAAAATGAGTTTATCTTAAATTAAGAAAATAAATAAATAGAAATGATATTGTAAAAAATATTTAGAAAGGGTAACATCATTTATACACGTCTCCTTCAAGGGAACAGCCCAGTGTCCCATGCAATGCTGTTTTATGCATTGCTTTGCTGAAAAAACTCTTGTGTAGAAATTCCACTATATTGCCATCATCCACAAATACACTCCCACAGCCACCAGCCACACTGCTGACATTGACACTCACTACCTAAGATTTTAACAGCGCCAAAGACCGGTGATTCCTTTCTCCATTCATGTCAATTATTGTGATTCCTTAAAGGGGTTGAATGTTGACACTATAGAACAACAGAGCAACTTTTGACTATACGAGTAAAAGGTGAATTAGCAGAGCATAACAACGAAATATCATCATCGTCTTTGTTGAGAATCTTGGACGCGGTCGTGATTCGGCATGTAAGTTGGGAAATAATTTCAGTTTAAATTTTATTGTCATTTATTATCTCTTTTACCCTACACAACTTCCACCTACACTACGCCTATTGCCTATTATAGTTCCTTGCTACCCACGCAAAACATCTCAACATCAACCATCCCTTCTTTTCTGCATTCGTGTGATACTTCTACCCTGTGTGATCTTTTATCTGTGCAACTTACAACTTAGAATTAATTTAGAATAAAGGAATTGATAAATATAAATATTTAATATTGGTAATTGACAATTTACAATATCAATTTTATATTTTAGACTTTAATCATTTATTGCAAATTCGG
The DNA here is from genome assembly GCA_036851915.1 of Ptenothrix huangshanensis. Taxonomy (NCBI): domain Eukaryota; kingdom Metazoa; phylum Arthropoda; class Collembola; order Symphypleona; family Dicyrtomidae; genus Ptenothrix; species Ptenothrix huangshanensis. The sequence goes on along the minus strand of JAAXYX010003308.1, from coordinate 12,154 downwards.
CGAGGTGGCGGACACAAGGGATTATTATCTGATACAAAGGAACGGAAAACGACATTAAGCAACTGAAAATGAACATCCCTGGAGCAAACCTAGAGCAGGCTGTGGCAAATCAGATTCTAAATGCGGCTAAAGTAGTGGAACAACAGGTAGAGGATGAGATCGAACGCATGAATAGTTTGCAGTTAGATGACTTGGATAAAATTCGGGAAGAGAGGTTAGCAGCAATGAAGGCTAAAGCTAAGCAAGTGCAGGAGTGGAAAACCCAGGTAAGCAATTTATTAATTTATAAGTACGCCTACTCACTTGTAATTTTGAATTTGCGACTGAAGTTAAAGAGAGGTATTTAAATGTATACTCCTCCGAACCTTCCCTCGCAGTGCTGACGTTCCTCGTGTTACAATTCCCTTCATCTGCAAGTCTCCCTTCCTTCAACGATAAAATCATAGATTTACCGCACCTTCGGTATAGCTTAACTCATCAGTCGCCTGATCAGGCCAAAGCTTTTACCGTCGGCAACCATCCCTGCCACTATTGACTATTGGGAGGCGCTGCTCCCTTCCCGTTGCCTAACCCTAAAATACTCTAGCATAGGCGCTAGATAGGCATATAGATACTAAACGACATTTTTGTTGATAAATCATTATATTCATCTTTTATATTCCTTCACAGGGCCATGGAGAATATTCCGAAATTCCAGAAGAGAAAGCATTCTTCGATTGGTGTAAGAAATCTCAAAACGTAGTTTGCCATTTTTACCGTAGTGCTACATTCCGATGCAGTATTGTCGACAAGCATTTACAACTTTTGGCTCCGAAACACATCGAAACAAGATTTTGTAAAATAGATGCTGAAAAATGCCCTTTCCTTACTGGTAAAATAAATTACAATATTTTGCAAAGTTTCTAGTGTATTGTCTAGGCTTGTTTCAGGTTTTTATTATTTCATGAGAGTTTTGACTATTGGATTTATTACTAATCGATTATTACTAGAGGATTTGAACAAAAGAATTTTGTATCTTCGAAGTCGAAGTATAAGTCGTTAGGCATTTAATGGAAATAAATGGCTTAATAAAGTTTATCCCACTTTACAGATAGGCTGAAAATCAAGGTTCTGCCGGCAATCTTGTTGCTTAAGAATTCTCAAGTGGTCGATAGGATCGTAGGATTTGGGGATTTGGGAAACAAGGACGATTTTACTACCGATATGATGGAATGGCGTCTAGCCCAGTTTGATGTGATTGACTACTCAGGAGATAAAGAAACTCCACCTGACCAAAGGCCAAAGAAATCTATGTTCACAAAGGCTGCATTACGTCGTGCTATGGACGATTGAATTCCACACCTGCATTACCAAGTAAATAAATAATACCAGCGCTTGTTCTCAACAGTGTATCATATACTATGTTCCACGCACCTGTTTTGTAATTTTACTGAATTTTTAATCATCACCCAAATTTCGTATTTTATCTGAAAGTGCAATTAATATGAATATAGGGCAAAAATTAAAACGCATATAAATTTTAATTGTATGGCAATATTCAATTTCTCGAAACACCTTTTAAAGTATGCAAATAAACACCAATTTGTGTCATGCGACAGAAATTGCAACGATTGCTTCTTGTAAAATTGCTACACCTTGCGAAAATTTTGTTAAAACCCAGTGAATTTCATAAAGCATTTATTCCACACATAGTATGCGTATCTAGTACACCTATACTATGCCATTACATTACGTATGCTGCTGGTTTTTTCTTTTGTCATAAAAACTTTATTTCTGGAATTCAAAGAGAAAGGACTATGTAATGTGTGACTGGAATATAAATAGCCGTTTAATATCAAATAATTATGCTGGTGGTCACGAATTGTTGACAAATTAAAGTGATACCTAATGGTAGGCGTGCATGATCAGTTTTAATTTGAATACACTACATCAGTCAGTACAATGCAATACAATAATTAAAATAACAATTATTTTGATTACATTACTCTAATTCTTAATCTTAAAATACCTATATTACACTTTAGTATTATGCTTTTTTATCGTTATAATTATTTGGTTTGGTAGAATGGTCGAGTCCGTCTGATCGTGAATCTATATAAATAGCTGTAAAAAGTTATTAAAAACGTTTGCATTTCTATTTGCTTGCTAAACCTACAAGTACATGTTCCACACAACTATCTCAGCGTATTTATAATTTGTTGCATTGTATTTTACGATAAAGTACGTTGCGTTTACGCTACATTTGCGTTGAGTGATTCGATTGTTATCGTGGTAATTATTAACAAGCTATAACGAAATAACTCCGAAAGATCACGAGTATTAATTATAAATGTTTAGTTAGACTTACCTACATTTTATTATCTCGGCCGTTACATCATTCTAACTGTAACTGTATGATGTAACTTACCTACAAATTAAGAGTAATTATTATGCCACTAAGAACGTAATACGTTATTAAAATTCTCCCTGCGATATTAAAAGCTAAAAAAAATTACAAAACAAAAAGTTTGGAAGTACGAAAACTTCTGCGGTATTTAAAGAATAAAAACGAACAAAAACTGGTAAAAAAACTAAATTGGAAGTGTCATGAAAAAATGACTGAGATTACCTAGCAATCTCTTTTTTAACAAGGAAGAGAGGAATTTAGGAATGAAAAAGTCATTAAATGACTGAACCGGTTGGTGATGGATAGTCGAGAAGAATGATTGCACCATCACTGGCAACGCTTTGCAGATCATCCTCTTCATCTGACGAAGCTTCAGCTGCGACGACACTTCCAGGTATTGCCACCCGGGCATACTCATCAGTGTCGATTGACTTACAGAAATGTATTGCATACTTTACTTTCTCGCGTAGTACGTACTGTAAAAGGAGATCAAAGGTGTTTATTCAAATCATTTAAACATAATAAGTAATGGGCAGAAGTACCTACTAGTGCCCTAAAATTACGTTTTAATTGTTTAATATTGTTTCGCTTTACAATCATTACTGAATTGTTTTCATTCAGCATCTAAGGTTTTTGTTTCTCCAAAAAATGCTTGTCAAATAAAGTTACTATACAACGTGAAACAAATAGAACCAGTACCTATCGAAAATAGCACAACGATAAACGATTCTGCTTACCTTGCATGAATATCTAGGCATCTTTAGCAGGAAAAAACAGGTATAACTTTCTGGCAGGAAATGATCAGGTGGATTGTATTTGTCCATAATCTAGGGTCACAAAATCAAATGTTAGATAAATCTACGAACTGAATGAACAGGGTAACGTAAACCTAATGATTTATGTAGTATTCGACTAGTTTATGTATTATTCTAATTGTAAGTAGTACTAATATCAGTCCCAAGTAATTATTTGTTTTTAAAACCAATGTGAACCCAAGAAATAATGCTGTCGAGGGTTCTCAGAATGATTTTAAAACTTAGTTTAGGCCAAGATGGAAATACTCACAAGATGGAAATGACTTTAGAGTACCTGTATAAGGCCCCGGTTAGTTAAAGTAGACACACTTTTAGAACACATACCTAACCTAAAAATCTGTGAATCTATAGTCTGCTAAACAAATGATCCTTAGAAATACATACCTGAATAACGAAATCCCGTCCTCTAAAATCTGCGATGGTTCGGGGAAGTCTAGTACGTCCCCAAACAAAACGAAGAAATAATGATCGTTCTTGATTTGTAAATTCTTCCATCACCTCCCAAAACCATTGAATTAGGGGAGCACTGGGATCAATTCCTTTGTAGGTAGCAACAGACTTGAGAAGAGCTAAGGGGATGTCAGGGGAGCCGCAAACCATGGTTTCCAGTTCAAATCCAGTGAATAGGGAAAGCAATGGAACAGGAACCACCCTAGCCATTCCTTCGCGTACAGCCGCCACACACTCATCAAATTCATGCAGCCTGCAAGTAAAAAATGTCATTTAAGCAATTTCGATGACCGTGCATGAACAAAAATTTAAAATGGAATTTTAAATGTGAATCCTGAGCTTGCGGGACTCCAGTAATATTAGCCTAACCTGAAATTAAGCGCAAGCTTGTAATATTCATGACGATTCTCAAAATTGATTCTCTTATACTGCGTGGACAACTGTACTTCATGCCCTAATGCAGACGGCGTGGAAAATGGCATGTCCAAGTACAGTAAATTTTTCTCTTCTCCGTCATAATCACGAATGTATCGTAGTCCTATTATAAAAATCGCATGAATTAATAGCACGCTAATACATTTTAGAATAACTACTAGCATGATCTCTTGCGTATAAACAAAACTGAAACATCAAATTTAGTTTGAATCTTCTTTTTACCAGGTAAGTAATCACGGTCGACTTCAGTAAGGTCAGCTGGAGTTAATGGCATTCCAGCTAACTGCTTCCAGACTGGTTCTGCTAAACTTAAACTAAGAGGACTGCCTGTTCGAATAGCTATCCCCATTAGTATGCCTGTAAAACGAATTTCATCATAATAATAATATCATCTATAATAAAATAGAAACATATATAGAATAAAATCATATATAAAACATTGAAACATTATAACATGACAATCAAGACTATTGTGCAAAAAATGTTTTACCAACCTAAAAATCTAAACATTTTAAGATGCAACGTAGATTTAACTGCAGGATTAAGAAGGTAGCAATCCCTGCTGGTTCCTGATTCTCCTCTTCCGTTAGGGGTGGGTATGAGGAAAGGTACAGAGCCATTTATTAATTCGTCACACATCTCCGCTATGCTTTCACTATAGCCTCCTCCACAGTCATCAACGCTTTCACCTAAACAAGCAAAAAAGTACACGGTACACGCCAGTAAACCACATTAGCATATTTATTTCACAATAAAAAAATAGAACAATCATTACTGCTTCTGTTGCCAGAGCAGAAACACTCACCAACGAACTTGACTTTCCAAATTCGATGAGGGAGGAATAAAGACTCTTGAGTTAGTAAATGCATTTTGCTAACCATTTGGCCAAAAACAGATTTTATACCATCAGGCCCAGCTAAACCGCCTTTGATTCTGGCCTTCTTCACTTGAATACGGTTTAATTCAATGATAGGTCCATGTTGCTTGTCCCTCACCATGGTTCCATGAATTACCTATGAAAACACAGCCAAAACAAGCGTTTAAACGAACGTAAATCATTTCAATAGATGCCATTTAATGCACAATACTAAGTAAAATTTGCCTACCTTACGGAATGCTGTCTCTTTGGCATTGGATACCAACAGACCTCGCAATTTATTTGTATCAAAACTGACTAGCCCCTCGGACGAATCTTCATGTCCAAGGAGAAACAAGGAAACATTGGGGCAGAAAATTTCAGAGAAATGATGCAAGAGAACAAGACGATTTCGAAGAACATTCAAAGGAATATCCCGAAGTAGATCATATTCTAAAGGCACTTGGCTTGGAAGTCGACTAGTTGTCGATGGTTTATTTGTACTCCAGGCTAATGTATGAGCTGATCCGCACGTAACTTTATTGATTTTCTTTCCCTGCAATATCGAAAATAAATTATTACGTACAAAAATAATAAATACGTTGCCTTTGTCCATATTTAAAGTGACTGCTACATATTCAATTACCAGTGGAAATTTGAAAAAATACGTTTAATTTAGGAAGATACAACTACACGGTAAAAAATAAAGATGCATTTGAGATAGGGCAAACTGGCAGTAGGGTTTTCATTACTTAGATGCACTTATTTACATCTTGAAGATGACACCTAACGCATCTATAAAATGAACGTAGCGAAAATACATCTTTAAGATGCACTTTAGATGCATTCAAAAATCATTTAAGATTATACAAAAGCAGTAGGGTTTCAGCGTTTTAGATGTATTTTTTCTTGTTTTAAGATTTTTAATTTTTACAGTGTACTCACCTGCAACGCAGCAACAAATCGCGGTCTCTGAATGGCATTTGTCGTTCCATCGCCCAGCTGACCTTCGTCATTGTCACCCCAGGTGTAAACTTCGCCGTTGTCGGTACAGGCAACACAATGCAATGACCCTTCAAATTATTCGAAAATACAATTGTAGGTGAAGCAGACACAAGTAAACACATGTTTACAATTGTAACAATATTATGTTTGTAAACCGATGCTTTGTACCTGTGGCAATGCAAACAACCCTTTTTCCTTGAAGAGCTGCAACCTTCTTTGGTCGTCTTACGTGATCATCCGAACCATGGCCCAAGCGGTGATAATCCCCCTTTCCCCTAAAATTAATCAGAAAAGTACAGTCATATCAATATTTATAAATTAAATATGTTTCCCACCATGAATGCAAGTGCTACTTTACACTTCAAAATAACAATTCGAAAATTACCACGTGTACACGCAACCAGCCTTCGTTAAAGCCACAGAGAATTGAGAGCCACATTCGACTTTAATTACTCCTTGGGCGGTTAAGGAATCAATTTTCATTGGAGTCTGTAACCCAGCAAAAATTTCACTAATTGAATTTAACCCTTCACAAAAATAACTTATTCAACGGCGTTAGTATATATTATATAATAAAATGCACAATACATGCAAAGGGTGCTACTCAGTGAAATAAATCAAACTGCAATGGTCAGGAAATGCTTCGTAATTTTTCCTATGCGGATTCCTACTTTATAGTTGTAGAGAACGATACCCAACAAAAAGTACTGCATTCCAGTTTTATCTTTGTCCCTGCCATGCCATGCTATAAAGTAAGATTATATTGCTATAGTGTACATAACACATTTTACCTTGCAACCGTCGGAACCTCCTCTACCAAGTTTGCCGTAGTCACCATCCCCCCAAGACCACACACAATCGTCGTCAGTAATGCACAGCGTTTGAGCATCTCCACTTCCGCAAGCAACATCGACAACTTTAAAACCCTTCAGAGCCTCCAACTAAGTAATTAAAAAATTGTTATCATTCAAACGAAACTATTCAATGTTAGAATGTCAACGAACAATGAGACGAACCAATTTTGGCTTCGGGTGATCTTCGCCATCGCCATGTCCTAGTCGACCATAGCGCCCTTTTCCCCAAGTATATAATTCACCTCGAGCAGTGATAGCAGCACTATGAGCACCTCCGCAAGCAATATCAATGACGTCTTGTCCCCGTAGAGTCTCAATCACGCGCGGTCGATCACAGTTACTACGTAAAAAGGAAAGGTAAGTTAACCTTAGTAGAGAGGAGCTGGTTCTTGCTACGTTTAATAATTGACTGACGTTTGTAGACTTACTTTCTGTTCCCATGACCCAACTTTCCGTCATCTCCTTCTCCCCATGAATAGACGTCGCCATCAGCGGAAAGAGCAAGGCAATGCTTCCCTCCGGAATTAACAGCTACTTTCCGAATAAAAACATGCTGAATGGATTCCAAAAGTGTAGGAGTTGATACTGAGTCGATACCACCAATCCCTAATCTACCCCCGGCTCCATAACCTAGATAAAATAGGAAAAACTCGTTACCAGTATTTCACTAACAAGTCAAAGTAATAACAATATTTTTTATTAATGTAAGTTATTTTACAATTTAAAACAAGTTCAATCCATCTCTGAAAACCAATATAGGAAAGTGACTAATATACACTGCGAAAGTAAAAGGTAATACCTGTTGCATAAACTTTTCCGTCCGCAGTTACGGCAAATAATGTTTGTTCACCCCCGACGATCTGAACAGGACGAAGTGCTGAAAGAGAGTGACATGGCGTAGGCAATTTAACCTTAGCTCCTTCAACACCTCCAAGCTGGCCTCTGTGATTGTGTCCCCACCCATAAATGGTTCCTGTACCTCCCCAGGACAGCGTCCAATCATCCGGTCGACGGTGTAGCCATTGTAAGAGCTGCTCATCATGCTCTTGTTTAAAAATCTCTGGGGCTTCATGATCATTTCCTACATATTCATCCTCAGGCAACATTTCCGATATTTTCTTATGAACCTACGAATAAGGCGAAATAAAGATTGAGTAATTAAATGCGATTCCTATATTTCAAAATTTTTCGACTCTATAAAAAGAAAAATATAAAATTTTACCTCATTTTTAAATGCCGTTGGTAACATAGTACGATTCAGCAGACCCGAAGTGACACGGGCAGCTAAGCAATATTTCCTGAACCAAGACCATCGATAACTTTCGGTTACAAGTTGCATAGAATCAACGTTCAGATCACAGGCTAAAGCTGCCAAAACCTGTATTAAAATAAATTTGGCTTATAACCCTTATTAACTTAGGCAATATTGGTTGATAAATGGAAAGTTATACTGTGGGTTATTGAAATGCAGTGTACTGTAGAAATTTAAGTCATGGCAAGCTAAAAACTGAAAGTGGTGTTTAAAACTGCCCAGGATGCAGGGCATACTGCTTTGCCAAAATATCAAGGATCATTAAAATTGATAATATTATATCACTGTCATGAAATACGGGTAGCGAATTCACAGTTCGCTCTAAGTATACATTCGTTGAAAATGGTAGCACTGCCAGTATTTTTACATCGTGAGGAAACTAGCTCAATACCAATACCAAGGTAATTTAAATTAGCCAATCTAACTTCAATCATCGACTTCAAAAGCTTACTTTGAAAAATGGACTGAACATGAGATGTTTTCCACTTCGTACGATAGGTTCTTCATAATCATACTGCTTCAGCAACAACTCTGGTATACCACGAAGCCCTTTAGATATGGCCAATATTGACCTAAATGCAGTCGGACACTCTTTTGAGTCTGGGGTACTTTTAATTGGGCTGTGGTCTCCTCCCTGGCTTGTAGAAGGTGATTTTAATGCTAAATTCGAATTAGTTGTTACAGGATTTGAATCTCCAAGCACTCCACCGACGATATGTGGCATTGAACGTATCAGCTTCCGCAAACGCTGTAATGCCCACATTCTTTGATGCGCACCCAGAGATGATACTTGAGAGCAGGAGGACAACGCTGAGACTAGTCTTCCTGCTAAATTCATTCCTTTTTCATTCGATTTAAATTCTATATTCTGTTCTAGTAGGCACATGACCACATTCATGGATGGACGGGACAATATAGATCTGTCAGTAACCAAGTCATGTGGTCCAAAACTTGGCATTAAGGGATAAATTGTAAACCTCCAGCCCCATCCATTAACTGAGCTATCACTTGTAAATTTCCATATTAACTCGTCTCCTGCAATTACAAATCAAAATTAACTTAATATCTGAGTCAAAGTAACTTTTCCTTAAGTCGCCATTATAAATTCAATATTGCATCAACGTAGCTTTATAGCATACTAACCAGTAACGCGAACATCTGAGTTCCAGTCACAGCCATCTCTACCCGATCTTATTGTTACGACTCGGCCAGTTCCATCAGTTATTGACAAAGGGTCGTGTCGACGTTCTGTTGAGCACTGTGGATCGAATTCAATTCGTAGAGCTTCTGCCCCTACAAGACGAACACAAAGAAGTTAATACATAACTAAATCTTGGCGACTCCACATACATACACAATTTTAGAATTTATAAGAAATAAAATATTTATATTGCCTGGTATCTTGACTCTCCCAGTTAAAAATGAATTGTCATTGTATGGGTGACTACTTTCTTGAACGACCGGTGATGGAAGAGATCGAACACTTTCCATATCTGCTGCTACATCCTCTAATTCTGTTACACAAAGCTCCAGCAGCATTTCAGCAACAGATGACTGTGCCTCACTCAGAGCTATTTAGAATTAGCAGAATAATAAATATTTTTAAATGGTTTAAAAAAATAAAACGTAAAATAAAGAACGAACTACGATTACAAAACAGATCCATTATCATCTACTTCCTTTATAATATTTACGAAAATTACATAAAAGCATAGAAGAGACAGCTTCTTTTGCATTAGGACCGGCGCGACCAGCAACACCAAGCTTAAGTAAATCGACCAGAACACATGCTTCATCTTGCGTGAATAAGCCAGTGAAATCGTCCAAGGGAACTCCGGAGCTTGAATCTTCATCAAGATTATCATCAAGGAGCTTACAATAAAAACAAATTGTTAGTTCGTTTTCGAGTACACAAAACTTTTGTATACACCATGCATAATAATGTTTACATTCACATAAACATTTTTGTAAACACGACACACGAAATTGTTTACAAAAGTTCAGTAACAGGATCAATGTTAGTTTAGAACCTGGCTTTCAGATGTGAAGGCAGCAGCAATGACGCTGATTCCGCTGCCACTAAGTTTCGATGCCCTAGAGGAGAAGCTTTCGCTGCCTGAAAGGTGATCCAGGCTTCCAGGAGTCAAACCATGCCAATCAACATCACAGCTTGCATTTCCGTTCTAACAGCACCACATAAAAAGTTATTGTAATGTACATATTTATGATGCTACTAGTTAAGTAACATACTACACCACGTTACAAAAAAATCATTATTTCACTTACCATTAATTCCAGATTGCTTTCTGCCGGTGCTTCACCACCACCTTGAGCAATCGCTATAGAACCATCCATTGACAAAATTAAACTAGTCAGAGATTGAGAGCTGGCAAAAGAGTCGAAATGTGCTGAAAGGTCCTTTAGCATTTTTAAACCTTGATTTGAATTTCCTAAAGAGTCTGCAAGGGGGTACAAAAATATCATGGTAAAGTTAAACGAACTAAGTGTCATATACATGGTCATCGTTGACAAATAACAACATCCACAAAACAACCAAATAATAGTACCTTTGTTGGTGGCAACAGTAGCAGTGTGTGGAGACGTCAAAGCAGCAACAATCAATTCTCTGGCATTTATAATTTGTAAACTATTCAGGATCTGTTGTAAAGCCTGCTGTTGAGCTGGAGCAGATTCAAGAGACAGAATAATTTTTGACAAAGATGGTCTAGTTGTTTTGGAATTATTTTTGGTCTTGGTGCCGTAAAAGCCTCCACCTCCTTCCGGTCCAGTTCCTGTAGGAGTTGCCGTTGCAGATGTAGTGTTTAAATTAGAACTACCGCCCGCATTTCCTCCTGGTTGACTGGGTTCCCAATCTTCCGTATTTTCTTCTTCCTCCAACGAGCTGGTGTAACCAAGAGAATTAACTCCTAGTGGGTCTTTAGCCAAGGAAAATAGGACTGCCTCATTGGTCCGAGGAACCGAAACTTCTGGCCCCGTCCAAGCAACAGAATGGGAAGAACCACAAGAAACCTTGACGATCTTGACATTCTCCAGCCCTTGCACCAACGTTGGCTTCCGGTTCACTACTGTAGTACCATTACCTTGCTGACCATGGTCATTATCTCCCCAAGCATAAACCTGCGGTAGAAAGTCAAACGTAAGATTAATTACTTTGAAAATAATCTTTTTTCAGTGGTGAATGCAAAATTTAGGGATTTAACATTTTTCCCATACCTGGCCCGTTTCCGTTACTGCCAAACAGTGAAGAGCTCCAACTGCAACGTGAACAATTTTCTTCCCCCGTAAAGCTTCTACAATTGTGGGTTTTCGGAAATGTTGATCTACGTTATGACCCAATCTAAAGTAATCCCCTTTGCCCCATGTCCAAACTTGACCATACTTTGTAAGAGCCAGGGAAAATTGAGCTCCACATTCAATGAGACACACCCCAAGTCCATTGAGACGTTCGATATTATGCGGAATATTACAGCCATCGCTCCCTCCTCTCCCAAGTTTCCCGAAGTCACCATCACCCCAAGAGAAAACACTTCCATCTTCGATTAAAGCCAATGTTTGAGCATCACGACTTCCGCATGCTACTTGAATAACGCGCTTCCCCTCCAACGCTTTCACCACCTTGGGTTTTAATTGAGTCATCATGTCCCCGTGGCCTAATCTCCCGTACTCCCCTAGTCCCCACGTATACAATTCACCTCCAGAGGTAATAGCAGCAGAGTGAGAACTTCCACATGCAATGTCTCTAATTCGTTTCGATTTCAACGACTCGATAAATTTAGGTTTATCATAACTGAGGCGGTTACCATGCCCCAGTTTTCCATCATCTCCTTCGCCCCAAGAGAAAACTTTCCCATCCACAGTCAGAGCCATGGCGTGCTTCCCGCCAGAATGTACTACGACTTTCTTCACAACATATGGGGAAAGTGCCAGAATCTGCTGAGGTACGGTCACATTATTAGAATGGCCCAAGCCCAATCTTCCATTCGCACCTTCTCCGCACGCATAGACTTTGCCATCGTGGCT
>JAAXYX010003307.1:0-14824 GCA_036851915.1 Ptenothrix huangshanensis | reverse complement strand
CTCCAAAAATCCAACTTCCTCAAAAATCATAATCCTAATTTCCTGTGCCAATTATTCCTCAATAAATTAACTCGGAACTCGACCCTCACTGATTACTTCCTTCCTCTTAGTTTCTGCTCTGCTGCTATAATTCACTGCCACTGCAAAACAGTGAAATCCAAAATTCAAATTTCAAATCCAAGGACCACATGAGCAGAAAAAGCGAAGCGCGGAGCGACATTTAGCTTCCTTACGCTATAGAATCCACAGCCCCTTTAGTTGTTTAATTCAGTTCAGGTTCCGTTTCCGTTGAATAATAATTTATTTAATAGAATATTAATAACATGCGATTGTGCAACTTAACGTGACCAATCTCGAACAGACACAGAGTTATACTTCATACATGTACGCATCTACGAGTCTGTGGTCCTACGATTATTAATTATTATCAATTTATAAATGTATCGAAATTCGTGAGTAATCACACAAGCAGCAGTCTCTAGGGTGGGTGCAATGGCTGTGATTTTCTGACTTTGATTTTGTCATTCATAACTATACAATAATTTTTTCCGATTCTGTTTGTGTATTAACTATCATTGAGTGAGGAATGCAGTATCATCAGTGAACTTTGGATTTGGATTAATTTATCCGATCACGTAGATACAAAGGCAATCACGAACAGAATATGGGAATACGCGTATCTCGCAATACGAAAATCAAGCATGTCCAGGATTGTCAAATTCAGGACAACGTTGACGGTCGTCCCGCTAGCAGTAGCACTGGAACTGTATTTTACAGAACCCTAGATGGTAATATTCCAATAAAAACCAGCACTAACCAAAAAGATGGTAAAAGCTGATGCATCTAAACACCAAAAAAACAATTAGCGTTTAATGTGGATGAATCTCCATAAAAAAGATTATTTGAGCGAACTGGTAGACGTGTAGACGTTCGAATTTTCTAAAACGACCCTTGCGGCTCTTCTAAGCATTGCTAGTGCTGGTTGCTGGTTCTAATATTAAAATACTAACCTCATAATAATCTGCAAATCTTTTCATCCATGCTCTAGCTCTTTTTGGTCCTATCAAATCATGTGTTTTCCTGCTTGTATGGAACAGTGGAAATGATATGTTTACATTCATAATTCATAATAGAATTTAGTGCGTAGAGTATAGAACTTACTGTATATCTAAATATGCTTGACGTTAACTTGACACTTTAGGCACAAAAAAAGGAATGAAGGTTCGGAGCGGCACCCTCAAATGCTCATGGAAGGATGATATACCAGTAATATCAGTTTCTAAAGATACGATCCGAATTAGGGACAAGGAGAATAATGTAATTGAACTAAGAGGCGACCAAGACAACCTTGAGTTGGGTGGCTTTCACTTGACGACGCAATGCATCGAGGAGATTGATGGCAGGAAAGGATATGGACTTGGAGTTGACACCAAACTCCTAAATCTTGCGACATTCGAGATTGAAGTGCAGACGGATGGAAATATCATTTTGACGGGAAGAAAGCTGAAGAAGTCCAAAGAAGGATGTTTGCGCCTCACTACATCACCATGTGTTTCACCAAAGGATGTGTGCGTGGATGCGCTCGATGACAATAGAAAAGTATGGATTCGAATCTACTATGAAACACCTTCAAAAAGAACGGAGCTTTCCTCCAATCCAGATTTTCCTGGTGACTATTTTGACAAAAACTCAAACTGTATCGCCAACGAAGCGGAAAAGATTTGAGTTCAGTGCAAGAGACAATGCATATTAACATTAACGAAAGTATTAAGTCATTAATGCTTATATGTATATGCTAATGCATGAGCAGACATACAGGTTTCCGCAGAAGCATATTCAATCTTTTGTCGCAGCTGGATTACCACCAAATGCTAGTAATCCATGCGTCATAATATGACTATGACGGGACGGGGAAAGGCGTTAGGAATTCTCAAATACAGATATTGAGTATGGAACTGGGACAGTCAAAGGCATCAAAGACATTTATCGAAGTGCAATCGTGTGATTATTTTTCAAGAGTTTGAATAAAAAGGAATAATTATTACGTGTTCTCTTTTTTCGTTTTAATTCATGACTTTCCACAATTGGATTACCTTTAATACTGAAAACTTGAATTTAATTTTGCATGGTGTGAGCAAGGGAGAGAAGTTTACGAACTACTTGATAAATATTTAAACGTGTAATTATTACCTACGAAAGGCGCCAAAAAGATCGTGCTGCCATCAATGACAGTTAAAAGTCTTCTAGTTTTAGAGGAAGGTACAAGCATACTACATTTTTAACATTGCTGATGTAATTACTTTTACTCTCGTCTAGACTGTGCGACCCAACCGGCTGCGCTGGTTTCGGTTTCCCAGCATCCAGTCCAGGTCCAGCCTAATAAGAATAACTCCGTCTTTGATCCTAACCACCATCTTCTAGTCAACCTGACTCTGGTCTGGCAGCACTGAAGGAAACGACATTTATATAATTAATTATACACAGAAAGCAATGTAACATTAGTGCTTAGTACCAGAACATCTTTCACTGCGTCATTATTTCTTTTTTTTGGAAGAGATTGTGCAAGAAGACGGATCGAGAATGTTGTCGCTATATAGTCCGTTGACGTATTTATATCGACCACATGATTCCAATGATTCCACACACAGATATGCACACTTGGGACCAAACTGTCAGATCTCAAACAGCTGTTTTTCAACAGAGTAAATTAACCATCGATTTGATACTAAATGGTACGCGCGAAACTTCAAACGAAAAGTGTTCGGAAAATACGAGTTTAAATCTGTGATTTAAACTTTAGAGAAGATTTGGAGATAAAATCCTAAAATGAAATGACACTTCTGTGTACAAGAACTGTGTGCACTGCAAAAACTGGTTCATCTTACATAAGTCTACTCGTATTTAATGTAAATATGAACGCAGTTTGGATGCATGTTAAGTTCACTAAAAGTACATCTAAAAATCTAAAGCGCATCTCAGGTGCATTGAAGGTGAAGGCACTTAAAAAAATTTTAAAATACGAAATTTTGAAATATTTAAAAATTGCTGAAATTTATGATCTTACTGTCCAAGATGCGTTTTCATTCGTTTTTTAAGTTCTGAAGATGCATCCCACATTACGTTCACTATTATACTAAATACGAGTCGCTTTTTGGCGTTTCAAATGCATTTTTTCATGTTTTTGGATTATTTGGTTTTCACAGTGTTTTCGCACTATAGGTTTTCTCTGAATATCTTCTTTCCTTCATATTTGCTTCCCACAGTTTTCAAGGCTTTCTAATAATAAATGTACTTATTGGTAGTTTCTAAATATATGCATTAAAAGTATCTGGACGCATAAAAAATAGCCGGGGAACCCCTTTCCATCTCATTAGTTAAAATTCATGCAATTTTCCTCGCCACACTGTGCTGCTTACAGAGAAAGGAAAAAACATTAAAAGGAATTTGCGGGGCGGCAAGAAAGTTTCAGACTGCTCTGCGGTGTTGTTATATGTACATATACATAGTTAGTAATTATACGTATATGTGTAGCATCCTTTAGAATACTGTAAATGCCTGTAGTGTGCATATTATTATGTGACCACAGAATGATTTTCGTGCAGCGCAACGTACACGTACTTTGGTACGTGGTGCCTGAAACCCTTTAAATAATACGATATAAAACGATACGTCCTTTCCAGACCCGTGTGGTGTCTATGGCGGATGACATTAAGACAAAATAACATAGTCACAAAATGCGTATGCTTGTAAAACCTGACGAGTGTGATAAATATTAATGATATCAACTGCTCAATACAATGGAGTACACTGTGAATGTACGTGTCATCTGATGAGTACTTGTGTACATGTTGTGTACAATCAGCATCAATAGCAGTTTTTATCTCAAGACATTCTGGAGTATTGCAAGGTCATCTTAAAATACATGTATAAATACCCACATATTTGTGTGGCACATGCCTTTTCCAAGTAAAAAAATACTGATAGCATCTCCAACAATCTAATTCCGCCAAATACTGTTACTGTTACCGATTGCTAAAACTTGTATGAAAATAATCTACATCTCCAATATCAAGATGAACTTTAGAAACACCAAAATATCCCCATGTCACCAACACTAACACCAATAGCAACCGCAGACGATACTTGAAATTGCAGTGTACATGCTGGTCTACTTATCTTCAGATGTCCTCAACCGCAGTACATACATTGGTATTTATGCGATGGTTGCGGTTTTGCAGTATTGCTTGCTGCCTGTAGGTGTAGATATATTGTTTCTTGCAAGAACAACAACGACATTTATAAATTTCATTAGAAATTCCATTGACAACTCCTGGATCCGTTTTATCACTTGTACCAGTAGCGCCAATGTATACCTCTACATATAGCATTTGACTCCATGTATAACGTACTTGCCAAATATACTTCCTGAACAAACAAATTCATGTGCAGCATCAGCATGCAAAATATTGAAACATTTCCATTGTGCTCTCCTATAGTTTCGCAAGACAAGACTCAGACAATAAAGTGGAGTGTTGGAAAATATTTATTAAGCGCTCACATCACTTACGAGTTATAAATTATTAAAGTTTATTCTCAAAACCAAAATCAAGTTTGTAGTAAAGTTGGACAAAAATCTGAGATGAAACGACTTGAGCAAAAACAAACAAACACTCTCACGTAAGTATTTTATTGTTTGTCGATAGAATGTCTCGTGAAATCTTGACTATTTTCAGTATTATTTCGTATGCTCAGTATGTAGGTATGCAAATAACATCTAAATTCATTAATAAACATTCTAAAAAAGTAGATAAAGACAAATCATACGAAGTTCTTACAGGACTAGTAAATTTTACTCTATCTATAGCATAGCAGTAGGAATTGATATTGGTATTTCAAATGCATAAAATTTTATGATCTTATCGTCCACGGTAGTAATTACTACATTTTAACAGCTAGGGATGATTAAAGTAAGTACCAACAAATCTTAAATCAATTCCAACGACATCAATAGCCGCTGGGCAAATGAACGTGTTTACCGATATTTGTCATCTTATTAATGAAGTCCGTATCTACATTAATACATATACTGATAATGAGAATGTGTAGTTATAAAACGTTGGAAATTTGATGCTGTTTCATGCGCAATGCTTGCAGGTTGTATCATTAGTATGCATATGTAGGTAGGTATATATATGTTTTGGTCGTTTTCACAATATTGATTGCTATTATCTTTCCGTTCGTCAAATTACAATAATTTCTAGAGAATTACTAATATTATTGCTACTCGTATACCTACTTTCTAAAAACCCAATGCTCTCTTTCCCCCGACGAAGCTTACAATATCCCATTTCCCTTTAACAAGTTTGGACAAAAGAACTGAAACTTCTATCGGATCGTAAAGCAGACAGAGACAGTTGTCAGAAAAGCAGTATACTTCCCGTTCAATAACTAAACTTGATCTGGTTTCAATTTTATATAATGCTCCAATGATCGTGATATATGCAAGTAGTGAATTGTATTTATGTAAGGCACATCCGTACTAGTACGATGGAGTATCGGTTCACTTTTCTCTTGCCGTAGCCTATTGATTATTTCCAAAAATATCGTATTGTGATACAGGGAAAGATAAAAATATAC
This sequence comes from Ptenothrix huangshanensis, assembly GCA_036851915.1. Taxonomy (NCBI): domain Eukaryota; kingdom Metazoa; phylum Arthropoda; class Collembola; order Symphypleona; family Dicyrtomidae; genus Ptenothrix; species Ptenothrix huangshanensis. The sequence continues at coordinate 9,187 of JAAXYX010003307.1, read as the reverse complement.
ATGGAGGTAAGTTGTAAGGATATTGTGCTGAAAGGTTTGAAACAAAACAAAAATGCCGAAAGATAATTCAAGCCTATGTTTTGTGCTCTGCTGTGAATCGAATTTTGCTGGATGCTTGATATAAAGCATTGCCTTTTGTGCCTCTAGACTGTAAACTGTAAATATCCAGTGACGTACCAGGCCAGGCCAGGCGTAGTCATGAATGATATTATAGCTTCCAAATTCCGTGTAGAACAGGCATGCAGTGCTTCGTCGTACTACTGTGCTACCTCATCTAGTCTAGTACATCGTTGAAAAACCGTTTATTGTCTTCAATGGGATACCGCAGTATAATGAGGTTCAAATACTGTGTATGTGCTAGTTTACTGTATTTCAAGTCATGGATGGAAAGAGTGTTCTCAATGTTATGTACGCAAGTACATACGCTGTAAAAAGTGATGCATCTAAAACGCACAAAACCTACTCAAATTTAGTATAACTATGAACGCAATTAGGATGCGGCTCAAGTGTACCTTAAGCGTATCTAAAACGCACCGAAAAAAATGGCAAAATCCTACATATGTTTATGAAATTTTAAACTTTTTTCAAATTATATTTTCATTAATTTTGAACTTTTTTGGAATTGTGTTTTCAATAATTTTGGGCTGTTTTGAAAACAAGCATATTTTTACTACAAATTTTCTAAAATAAAGCTAAAAATCGAAAGTCTAATACGCATTTAAAATCCATTTAAAGTGTTTCTCACGATCCAGCACACCTTTTTAATCCGTCTGTGATGCTTTTTGATGCATCATTCGGCGTCCATAAGTTAAACTTGTTTCAAGAGAAAATTCTTCAACACTTTTAAAAAGGAAAGTTTTGAATGTTTCAAAATTGCTAAAATAAGAAATTTTTGAAGGTTTCAAAATTGTCAAAATAAGCAATTTTGAAATGTTTCAAAATTGTTGAAATAGGAAATGTTGCAGTCCAACATGCGTTTTGAATTAGTTTGTAATACTTTTAAGATGCATACGAATTGCGTTCATAATTGCATCTACCATACACGCTGAAGTTTTTGGCGTTTTACATTCATTTTTCCTGTTTTGAGACTCCTCAGTTATTACAGTGTACCTATATGTATATCCAATGCCTTAATAGCTACTCGTTACACCACTAGTTATAGTTAGTTGGTTTTTGTACCGTTAAAGTATTTGTGAAAGTGATCATCATCGTCTCGTTTGAAGTGGTAGTGAGAACTATCAGTTGCTCTCAGGATTATAATAACACAACTATACCGAAATAATCTACGGATATAATTACGAACACATCTATGTACTTTCGGTCTCGGTTTTTCTCTATAGTAGCAGTTTGCACTTGTAGTAGTTGTTGGTTTTGGTTGCTGGTGAACTTTCCTCCCTATTTGAAAATAATGGGTTTGGAAGATCTAAGAAAAACAAAATTTACTAACAAACTAACAATAAAGAGGAAGACAGGACCAAACATTTGGTGTGGTAATTTGTTATGTTGCCATAAAAACGTATCATTGGAGGTGCAAGATATGGCATTTTGTGAGAGGTAAGAGCTGTTGTCAACTTATTTATCACGTGGACTTTCGCGATGGATACAAACTTTGGCTTTGAATGTGTGAAAAACTGAAAAGTGCACACGAGTAATGCGCTCATGTTATCTTGATTTAAGACCATCCCAAACATGTACTTTCCTATACCCATTCCAAGATTTATTCCTTCCCGGTGCACTTTGGGAACCATTAGATTCACTAAATGCTCACCACAGGGTTTTCTTTTATCCTGGGTCCTAGGCCTCGGGAAGCTACTGGGTGGGTTCAAGAGACTAGGGACAATACTGGCTACTCACTAGTGACAAGTGATTGTTGTAACGCTATATATATACATGAACCTAGAATTTTTCAAAACAATGTTTCAGCAATGTTTATGGTCAACTTAACGTCAACGTCAACGTCAACACAACACAGTCAACATCCCAACTTGTTCTTGTTTTTCCGTCTTGTCTTGAATTGTCCAGGATTACCCATTTCTGTAGATTACTTCTTTCACTTAAGACACTCGTATGCGAACGTGTGCTACATACATACATGTAATTACTCTAAAATTTAGCACACTGCACTCTTGATGTACAACAGCAGAGCAAATTTCAACCACCTAGCAACAGCTATATCTTTCTCTTTTCTATTTCTTCTAGCCGTGTACACTTCACATATTTGTGAAACAAGTGATCCCATTTTAATAATGAAAAAGGGGTTTGCTTCCTTTCACATGCCTGTCTTGATTGCATTTACAGATAAAAGGTAATTATGATGATACAGGTATGCCAAGTATTTTATTATTTAAGAAAGGTTGTACACTGTGAAAAGATTCGCGGAGGAGAGAAGGAGAAGGGAAAGCGTTTGTTGTTCGTTTAAAAACTTGATGTGGGGATGATGATTACACATGGCAGTGCAGATCAATGACAGCACCATTGTTTTGTTTTATGGTTCCCCTTACATGTATGGAGTTGTTACAGTGCATGGTTAAAGTTTAGGGAAGGAAGAAGATACTCCATTAGCTTATGATAATGTCTACTGAAATACAATTTGAAAGGAAGAGCTTTAGACTAAGACAAGGTGTCAGTTTGTATCCGAAGACAAATGGAGATTCAACTATAACAACTGCGGAGACAATGACATGACACGGACAGCTTTAAGATGATTTGCCATTCATAATTCAGTTTCTCAAATCTTCTGGATGACAAATAAAACTCAGCTAATGCAGTTCCTCTCGTTTCATGTTCTTCATGTACGGAAGTTGTGCGATGTGGTCGTGACGTAAAGCTTAATATGAAAAGGAAGGGTATGTGTAATAGAGATAGAGGGAGGGGGGAGAGTGAGAGAGAGCAGGAGAGAGATCTAAGAGAGTGAGCTGCGAATGCGAATTAACAAGATGGGAATTTTTTGTTTATACCAAATAAAAATAGGAAGAAAAATATCTCGAGGGCTGCTTTCCTTCAGAAGGCAGGTTTTGACGTTCTGTTGTCAAGCTCAAAGTCAAAACTTTGTTCTGCTCGAGATGAAACTTTGGCTTGAAGGAGGTTCTTTCAAGTGGTGTCAACATTCGAGACTACAATGACTCTTACTCTTTCGCACAAACTTTTCTAATAACTGGTGAAATGTACGTTTCTCACTGTTTACTCTGCGTGTGAACCAACTTATATTTAATTACACAGTGTTTGCTCAGTGTTTCCTTTTCGGTCCTTTGCATTATTATTGCTGGGTGGAAACCTTTGGCGAAATAAGTAATATGTACGGAAGCATGTATTGGGAGTGGAGCGTTTAAAATGATTCACTCTCATCAGCTTCCGATTTTCAAGCACGTTATTATTTTTTACTGTCTCCAACCTACTGCCCTTCCTCTTCTTGCATACCAAGTCTTGGAGCTTGTATATCCGTATCTACCTACATATATATCATTATTAGGTACTTGGATCGTGGGTTGAATAGTTCAATCTGAATGTCACGTAGTGTCGTGTCGCGTAACAAAAGGGAATGCAGGATATAACGATGAAAGTCTAGGAATAAACAGTATAGTAGTCACAGTCATAGTGATATTGTCAGTCAGAAAGGAAAACTATTTCGCAAAATAGGATTCGTCCAAGTCTATTATTCTTTCATGGGCCAATCTTTTATTGTAATTATATGAAGAAAATATCAGTCTCAGATTTGTTCTAGTACATACGTATTACGTAGGTTTGAAGCCAATTCTGTATAGCGTGTATATGCAATATAGGTAGATGAGTATATCTGTGTAGGTACGTTGATACATGCATTCATTTTTCAACGTACTAGGAATAGGTTTGATATGAGTGTATATTATCCTTTGTGGGAAAATGTAGTTTGATGGTATGTTGTTTTATTTTATGATTACGTATCTTACTCTCGCCTATCATCTTTTTTTAGGTGTGTACGCAGAATAGGCTAGACATGACATAAAAATTACAGTTACTTTCTACGAGGAAATCGGGTAAAGAACTGCTCGTTTTTCCTCGGTGACTCCATAATTGGCTGTCTTGACAATGGCATTTCTCTCAATCTGAACTGGAACCTAAGCCAAAGTACCGTCCTTATTCGAGTACAATCTTCTCTCATCTATTTAATGTCTTGATCACCTGACCAATTTCAAAAATCCCAATTTTCACATTGACATCATTGCATTGGCCACTAATAAGATTCAGTTTCTACAAGGCAAGGAAGGGAGAGATTTCGAATCACCAAAGTCTGATTGTGGGGTTCTATTAAAGAGCTACGGTACACAGTTGCACTTTGTAAAGTAATATTTGATGATATTTAACTCGAGCTTTATTTTAACTGTTACCCTCCGTATGAGTCATTATAAAGGTAGGACTAGGATCATGATCATGATGATGATCGCATTACACAATCCACTTTCCATTGGTCAAGACGGCAGTGCTTGGTTTTACTACCTTAGCTAATGAACTCAACTTTCTAATGACAAATGCTAAATGTACACAACAGTACATAGTGTGCTCAAAACATATTATACTAATAAACATTTGAGTGTGTATACGATGCACGATCTACGGCTCACACTTGGAATGAGTCATTAAGATGGAGCCGAAGGAATGAGAATGAGAATGAGACCATGATATATCCCTATATATGTATGTATCCCTTCCCTCTCCTTAGACTGAGAGCACCGAAAGTATTTCTGCGCTAGAGCTAGAAAGGAGACATCATCATGCATAGGAGTCATGCCGTAGAGTGTACAGGTTAAAAACAGAATCGCCGTTGGAATTACATTCACAAATACCCCACCATCCCATACGTTATCGTGCCATGCCCGTTTACATAAGTGTGAATTACTAGTCAAATAGTATATGCAGTTTAGCCGCGAACTCTTAGCATAGGTATATGCAGAATATGTATGAAGGTATAGCGTGAAGCTTAAGTAATTGCGACGAATAAAGTTGAATGCTACTGCACACCGCAACGACAACACAGCACAGATCTACTGTGCATCTACGAATGGGCTAACAATTTGCAAAGAAACTTGTAAGATTCAAAGCTATTGATCGTTTTCTATGTAGTACTAATATACCAATGTATACGTAGAGTGTGGTAAGGAAAGCAATACAGGGAAAATGGACACTTGAAAATTGTTATGGGTAAACAAAGTCATTGTATTTAATGGTATCAATAACTTTGTCATCATTGGAAAATATCTCGTGGCACCTTAATGACAATATGGTGTTTGAACCATCCAAGTGAGTTTATAGCGCTCAACTTTAAGCTATGGTCTTGGTCTTGGCCTTAAGTGGGAAAGTATAGGAGAAAGATAAAAGGCCATACTAAGAGGGGAAAGATGGCTATTTAGATGGTGAAGAAAAGTTTGTCTTTGACATTAAAACCAAAGCTTTAGGTCAAATGGTTTTGATGACTCTCGCGGAGGTAGGTGGGTACATACAAAGAGCAAACGTAAGAGTGGTTGTGAGGTTTGGTGTTTGGTGGGTGAGGGAGATGTTGTATGCACGCACGCAAAAAAACGTTAGCATGTCATGTCATGCCACATGCCACTAGTGGAGAACAGAATTTCATTTCCTATTTCCTAGTCAAATATAATGGAGTCGAGGAGAGTCGAGTCGAGTCAAGCCAAGCCAAGCCAAGCCAAGTCAAGTCGAGTCAAGTCAAGTCGAGTAAAGTAGGTAGGTACATGTATACCTATGCTGATTAGTAGTCACCGATCGATTTTTGTTAGTGCGTTTACTCTTCCCGTAGTCCGTATCATTCCACTCTGTATACTTACGCAGTACTCAATCCTCCATATCGTGTCTACACACATCTCGATGTGCCCATACATATAATTATAGGGAATAGCAATAGTTCCCTTCCCGAAGGCCACATATTTGCTAACCTACTTGACCGAATTTTAGTAACCAAGACCAAGACCAAGACCATGAAGCCTTTCGACAAAAGTCTTCTAGGTCCTTGTTCACTTACTTCTGCCTAACAAACACAAGTACCTACTTGCATGCACGCCACTATCAATTGATCACAGCCCCAACTTTTATGCGTTCCATAAAACTTGGATTCGAATTCCAATATTATACTTACCTGTATTTACTCGTTTTTTATTGAAAAAAATGATTGCTAAATAAGCGAGTAGAAAGAGTTTGCTTGTGTTAAAGTCTAGAATTTATGATTTCGCTGAGAAAAAGTTTGAACAATTTTGTCCAAAAGTTGTATTGATAAATAAACACGCTTCATACCTATTTTACATAAGCCCAAGACAAGTTTAAAGTTGTGCGAGAAGTATGTGTAGTATGTCGGTAGTCGGTACTAATGCAATTTATTATATTCCCAGGAAAATTGCTAAAAGGTTTGTACATGTAGGTGTATGAATTTAATACTCTGTCACAAACAGCATGAGCTGGTGGTTATTATGATAGGACCTAGTATAAAGTTATACATACCGTAATACTTTTATTAACTTTTCGGAGAAAGTACCTAGGTGGTAAAATTCAAATTTTCACACGGGTACTATCAGAGGCCCGGAGATTAATAGGATATACAAGATATACAGCTTGGCTTCCTTATAAACTCAATGACCAGGAAACATTAGTATTTAGAGGTGGGGAGTAATTGAAAGTTTTACGGTATACGTAGGAGTCTACATACTTGGGTTTATTCGTTTGTACTTATTCTTATTCTTATAAATAAACACATGGTCGGTCTGGTTACGAATAATAATTTTTTTCATTTAATAATTCTCAATGCAATGATTTTAGACTACTCAACTTGCATCAATATGTATTAGCATTAGCAGCATAGACATGGGCGTTGGAGAACCGGCCTTACGTCAAATTATATTAGTTTGGTTTGGTTGAAAATATATATTTGACAATGCAGCACTTACTTGCTCGAATAGCATGGCATCGGAGCTTTGACGTCAAATAATGTAATTGTTGTTGTTATTGTGCTAGTATGCGTAATGACTAAAGTCTAAATTCGCATTCGTATTCGTATTCTGTATTGGCGTGTATAATTGGAAGTTCTCTAGGACGCCCAATAATACAGGAGTATTAGTTGAGGAACTTGTTGGGGAAATAGAATGGGAGTTCTCGACTTGGTTTTAAAATGCAGGAATGCAAGGAAATACGGCGGAGGAACTAACATCTTCATTCCTTCTCACGACGTTTCATTCCATTCCAGAGAAAGGGAAAGAATGCAGCAAATGTTTGGTAAAACGCCTGATAGAAACTCAAGTGTAAAATATATCGCAAATTGTATTTTTTACGACATAAAGGATTTTCTGCTTTTGGCATTGACTGCACATGGCAAGGCAAGGCAGGGCACCACATCATGGCATGGTATGGCATAACATGGCATTGTACCATTGTATGGCATGGTATGGCATGGCGTGGCATCGGTTCACGAGAATAATGTTCAAAAGGAATACAAGTGACGAGACGAAAGGGAAACCCAAGAAGTCGAGCATAGTAATAATTTCGAAAACGAAATAAAAGTAACCCATTTTGTGGATGGAATAAGAAGTCAAATATAATCGGTACGTTCACATGGATAAATAGGACTAAATTCAATTATGCTCTGTTTATGGCATGAGATAGTCTGTCTAGTACGTGTGCAACAAGACATTTCTATCTGCACTTTCCAGTTAAAAGTAATCTATATAGAAGATAATTACATATATGATCTGCTATAAAAGAAAATGGTGGATGGTAATTGTTGTAGTGGATGCTTATATATGCGCATTAGTCTTCCCTCGGAGTTTGGTTACTGGCATCCTATCTGACAATATGATAATATACTAGTAGAGTGTATGAGGCTACAATATACCCACAAATATTTATACTGACATTCACGGTAAGGCAACTGTTGGCAAGGTTGTCCTCCTCGCTGTTGGAAGAAAGTTGAAAGTTTAACATTGTTTTGAATGGGTCATTTGTTCTCGTCTTTTTTCGTATTCTGTCGTTTCTATTGTCCCTTGGCTTTTGGATTAGACGGTGGCTTTTAAGGTTAGTTGGTTCGACTGATCCTCTACGGGATGGCAATTTCCCATTGACAATTTCAACAAGAAAGCATTAGCACAAAGTCACAAATGCTTCTTTTTCGACTCGAATATCAGCTGAAAGTTAAACCTGACCACTTGGAGCCCACACCAGGAGACCCTTGTGTTGTCTTTGTCGTTGTCATTGTCGTTGTCGCTTTTCCTGTCGCTGTCGTTGTCCTTCTCATGTGTACACTGGAACCTTATGTAGGCAGTCGTAGGGCATTAATACTTTCTATTTACACACACAATCGGCAAACGCCTTTCATTCTGAACACACAAACCAGCTCCACTTTCTCCGACTTGTCTCCTCCAGCTCTGCTCAAGCTCTCGCCAGAGGCTCACCGTCGTCTGCTGCGGTGTTCCTTTGACTTTCATTTATATTTGGACATTTGAAGGAAAGCTAGAGCGAGAGAGAGAGAGAGAGAGTAAGTTGAGTCAATTTTAGCTTCTGTGGGAGTTTCATTTGGAGCTCTATCTATTTTGCGATTGCTCTTTGGGGTCATATTGGTCCATCAATTAGGTTTTACTTTCACGGCATGTTCGTGTGTTTATGTGGGTGATAGTCGTCTTTAGAAGGCACAGTTAAAACTTATGTATGCTTACGACTCACAGTCTACACAAGACGTGGGACTTCCCCTTTCTTCCAACTTCTCATTTGTTACATGAGAGGAACCTGAATTCGCGACTATCGATTAGCCCACAACCTACACATGTATGTGTATCTAGTAGATGTGAATTGACTTTCCTTGACTTGACTTGACTTGAGTATACTATGGATAAACCTACCTACGGAGGATTCAAAGGGAATCTTGCCCTTGTATTTAAGTTGAATAAAAATCAAGGAAAAAATGATAATATAGCAGAGGGAATGCAAGAGCGAGTACGATTCTGCGAGTCTATAAAGACACTGTAGGGGATGGACTAGGCTGGAAACCAGAACGATTTCTTTACACCATCCTTCCGGTTTCCTTTTCCAGCGCAAAGTAAGGCCATTATAGTGGTGAAATACGACTCCTCATTGAATCTTGTGCATAAAGGAGTATGTCCGTGGAAAGCTATCGCAGTCCCTCTCTCTTTCTCTCTTCACTTTCCTCCTCTTTCCACTTTCC
>JAAXYX010003306.1:0-14825 GCA_036851915.1 Ptenothrix huangshanensis | reverse complement strand
TCCCCCCTTCCCTTCGTGACATCATTTATGACCGCTCCCTCACCATACGTGTTCTTCAAAATAGTAATTGTTGATTTTAGTTCAGAAATGCCATACTTGTAATGAACTGATGTTGCTCTCGATAGTCTTGTGATTTGCGTATCGTTTTGTTGTTGCGGTCTTCACTTTTAGCATCATCATTATTATAAGCAGAAATTAGTTATAACAAGGCTATGTCACGTATATCGAGTCTTTTTAGGCTATCCTCGTTGGTGAAAAGTGTCAAGTTTATTTTGTTGAATAAAGTTATCTTTCTCTCTGTGTTTGCCGTTTCTTCGTTCGGAAAGCAGAGAATGAGATTAGTTAGTGTTTCGTAAGACAAATAATGACATGTGTGGAAGTGTGGAATTAATTATGTAATTTGCGTAAACTATAATTTTCAGAATAAGGTGAACATTAAAGAACAACTACCCAAATACCTGAACGCCTCGGTGAAAGTACTTACAACTCCTTGCGTAATCACAGAAACAGAACAGATAGGAGCGGTTTTAGCAGGAGCCCTACAAATTCTACGTCGCTTTCCCATCCACAAATGCAGTCATAAGGAAATACCGGTAGCTGCCTCGAAATGTCTCAAGTCAATGGTTCAGCCTAATAATCCAAGTCGATATGTCATCGCATCTCAAGATGGTAACCTTCGTGAGGTTTTGAGAGAAATACCAGGAGTTGCAATTCTATACCTTCATGGAAATGCTCCAACCCTCGAAGCACCGTCAGAAACATGTTCTAAATATGCACAGGAAATGTCTTCACATAAACTAGAAGTTGTAAAATACCAGAAGGAAATTCTAGATAGAATGAAGAAAGATAGTAATATTGATCAACCCACTTCTTCCAAGCGTCTGGGTACAAAGAAAAGGAAACGGGCTGGACCTAATCCATTATCTTGTAAGAAATCTAAAAAAACTGTGCAACCTCAGCAGCAAAATCCATCAGAGAAAAAAACCCGTCGAAGACCGAAATCTAAGATTCCAAAGCATGTGAAGGAGGCGTTGTCAAAATCATCAACATAGATTCTATTTCTTTCCCCTCCACATTTTTATTTTTAATATGTATTCTCTGTGTATACTCTTTAGAGGTCTAACTTGGTTATTCTCGGTCTTCGTATGACTGAACTGATGGTGTTAAAAACTATGGAGAGTGAAAATAAAATAAAAATATTTCAGTTTAATCTGTTTTTATGCCTGATAATCAATCATGAGCAAATACATTTGCATTTACTCAAGTAAAGTAACTGTACGACAATGCAGCAAGCGAGTTTTTAAAGGAATGTGCATTGTGCCCTGATAATATTTCTATGGATTTACTTGGATGATATGAGCCAGTTGGGTTGTTGTATTAATTTAATAGAGCAAGCAAACAATTTATTTAATACTGATTTACCCACAAAATAGATTTGAATTTGAGTAATATTTTTTTTTAATCAAATAATGTCAAAGCGTAATCAGATAAAATTTATGATTAATTAAGGCATAATGTAGTGTCAAGTCGGACATCAATAATTAGTTAAGATTTGAATCAATGTCAAATATTATTTTACCATTAATCGGACCTGACCTGGCACCTGACCTCCGACCCCAACCCGTCCAGAGATCCCCATAAATAATATTATTACCAGACGCAAATAAATGTTCTCATCACAAATATTTGTAGGTTATTATTATTACCGCATAACCACATGAAGTTTAAAGCAGCATATCTGAACTGGAACTGGATCAAACTTTAAGCGAATACGGAAAGATGGAGGAAGAAACGGCATCTAGTAATGTCATTTATGACAACCTCCCAGTTGACCCAATACCTACCGATCAATTGGGATCAGGACCTTTCTCAGTTCTTCCGCCAGCAGTAAAATGAATACACGTTATATTACCCAAATTAATTTAAACAAGAATAATTGTAGGCTTGTGTGTAGTCTCTAGATAATTTTATTATATAATGTCGAAGTCAAATGCCAGTTTATGTTAATGTATAAAATAACTATCAGAGGTCCAATTTAATAATCCAATCCAATTCTGGTTTCACACAATTGTCAAACTAGAAAGTAGTTAACAAGATTCTTGCCCATATTTCCGTGACCGACAAAAGGAACTGCCGTCTGGTTTGCCTCAACTGGAACCTGGCCGTGACGAAAAGCTTGAAGTTCAGTGCAAAATTGTCCGATATGTCTATGCTAACTTTCCTTCGCATACGGAGGATAGAAGACGATATGCCGCAGTTAAATATTGTCAAAATTGTAGCTGTCGATTTGTCTCCACTGTCCTTCCCTTTTAATTCAGAAGGACTTCAAGATCAACTTAAAACCCCACAGTCCGTTAAACAATTGCATTTTATGGATGGAGTCTCCTCCGTGATCAAGCAAAACATTCTTCTCAGTTGTAAATGGATAGAACATTTAAAGTTTGAGAAAACGCCGGTGCCAATTTTCCCCGAAGGACTTATTCTCAACAATTTGACTAAGTTCGAGGTAAAATGTTTTTCTTATAATTTACATGGTACACTCTAGAGCATGAGTTCTGACAGGGTTAGGTTACAGCTAGGTTTAGGAAAAGGGTAAAGTGAGACACAAGATTTAAGTAGGACCTGTCCTAGTGAGTTCCTAGGACGTTGGAACTCACCCACCTCAATGAAAATGTGTTCGCAACGATCCGACCAACTGGTTTTTCTCCGAAATTAATCAGTAGTGCGGAGTGAAATCTCGCTTGTTTGGGTTGAAGATTTTGAAAAATCACTTGAGATTGTATGGAATGACTCTTAGGAAAGGAGATGAACAATCATTTGTCGTTTCGTTTGTAATGAACAATGTATTTCGTACAGCTAGTTTTATGATAAACTGATATCTTTTGACCCTTGTCCTTCTCCTTGACTCGTCACTGTGATTTGGGGTGAGAATTAGACCCGTCTCCTAATTGTTTTGTCGTGGTTTAGTTTGCACTTTCACATTCTAACAATTTCTTCCGCTTAAAATTGTCGATTTATCTTTTAACTTGTGAAATGTGTATAGATGAGTCCTGGAGCTTACAATGAAAGCAATGAAGTGGAAATGTTTTTCCAAAAAGTGTGTTTTCCATTCCTTAAGGAGACATCGATTCAGATTCATTGCCGCAATGATTACTGCTTGTATGCCGCCGTTCATTATTTCGCAGCAAGGCATCATCGCAGCCTTCGTAACTTAAAATTATTGTTTCTGGAATCCTTGACACCTGCAATTTTTTATAACAAAGATACTTATTCTAAAGACTTCAAACAAATGATGATACATCAAAGACGAAAGATTGAGAGGACGCCGCAGTACACAGATTTTTTGGATCACGTCAAGCTTTTAAATCTGGACAGTCTCAACTTATGGCTAATTGACACGGAAGAATTTTTAGCTCTCAGTAATGATACTTGCAATATTTCCTTGGTAAAACTAGCAGATACGACTTCTGAAACATTTATGGTTATCAGAGTCAGAAGCAGCAATTTGACATGGGTGTATAGCTTTATTTTTTATTCTATTTTACGACTTGTTTGCGATATATTTAATTTTGAATTTCAGGTTTCATACTTATAAAAGCACAAAAAGGGCTGACTGCTTTAGAAATTAATCATCCAAATGGAAGCTCGTACATTCACAATGACTTCACTCAGATCATAGAAAACAACTGTGAAACTCTAAGAAAGCTAACGATCCCTCGTCTGCCCAAATTCGACTGCAGTATTTTGAAATCCTGCTCCATCCTAGAAATGTTTTCCCTCGGGATGGAATTCCATTTTTACGATTTCAATAGTTACGGTTCTGTTACGAACGTGCATCTGTTTCCCAACCTTTGCATGCTCAGGACCGTCTCGATGGGATCACCTATGACCAAAGCTGAGATTTACTGGATGTTCAATCATATAGAAGCCAACACTTTTCTCTTCATTGCTAGAAAAGAAGATGAATACTCTTTGAACGACGTGAAAAAGTTGATCGAGTCGGGCCCAGAAGATAAGAAGGTTCTTATGATGTGTGTCACCATGGCTCATCCAACTTTTAAATCCTTTCAGGCTCATCTGAGTACTTGTGCGGATATCGGGGTCCGGGTCATCTATCATTGTCAACCGAATGAAGTCAGCCCTGGCACGGCCCATTTTTCCCTTCAATTCGATTAAATTACTAGTAAATTAAACACCAACTCGTTGTTACTCTCTTTTGTTTCATCCCTGGCCCGAATTACTGGTCCTCATGATGGTCGAAATCGAAGACAGATAATAAAACTATTTCATGAAATCACGCAGAAATGAAGTTATAGTAATACGACTGCATTCTTTCGACCGAAAAAACATTACATGTTTTAACCATAATTATATATTTGTAAGTAGGAAATTAAGATACCGTACACAATCTAGTAGCTGTACAGGTATGTTTCCTTGATGCTTAAGCAAGTTTTAAAATAACTATTGGTCGTTCGGTTACGTGACCTAATACGTATCCTTTGAGTCAGGGACAACAACCACTTTTGTACCGCGTCACAAGAGTTAGGTACGTTAATCCTTGTTGGTTTGACACTGACTGTACGGTTGGAATTTTAGAATTTGTATTTGAGTACACCTAGAGAAGGATTACAGGAGTATAATTTGGTTGTTGCAATGCTCGTATAATGGCTGTTGCCTTGTCACCACTGTATCACATGAAATATAGTGGACATAATTAATGTCATCCACTATACTGTCGAAACGAAAGAAAGTTAATGTGCGTTGGAAAAGTGTTCATTACTGTGAGAGATTATGCAATTACCTGTCAAACGAGGATGCAAGCGGAACAAAGAAGGACCTAATGTGAAACTCATGTTCATCAAGCGGGTTTTCAGATATCAGGTTGTGACTTTTTGTGTTTGTCATTGATTGTGGTTGTCGTTGTCTCTGTATTACTTTCACCCTCCCCTCAAGTCTAACACTTGGTGCATGTGATGTTAAGAGATTTGTAGACACAACAACACGTTGGGGCAACGTTGGTAAAGGAAGTCTGAATGTATACGTAATTAGTAGATTAATTCCTCCTCTTTCTCATATTTATTCTCAGATGACAAAGTTTGAAGCACTTTGATTGTACCAAAATAACGATTAAGTATAACGACGGAACTGCTTTTATTCGGAAAGGCAAGTAGAGAAACAAATCATTCATCACTTCATAATTACATACGTATTTCTACTCTGGGTACTAATAATTATAGCCTCACTCATCAGCTAAGTCTTGTCTGTTTAATACTTCCTCAGCTAAATCCTAGTATATAACTAATTTGACAAACATTAAGAAGCAAACAAAGATAAAGCTTCAAACCGATAAGTTTCCGATAATGAATTTGTGCTTGTTTCATTCAATCAGTACATTTCACACAATTTTCTGTCACTAATATTGGCGAACTTTAGTCTTCAAAAGTGCTGACGTCGTACTTGTAAATTGTATAAAATAGTTTTCAGTCGGAATCAAAATCAGTGATATCAGTATAAAAGAGTTACAAAAAAAATTTTGTTAGCTAAGCTTATTTTGATTGAGGAAGTTCATTCAGAACAAGTGCGGATACTTATCAGTGCAACGGTGCAACGACCGACTTACAGATATCCTAAGGAATCCACGATTTCGAAACAAGTCTGTTATTGACTAAAACTATCTAGGTATTTATGGTTTTATCTCACTCCAGAACTTAGTACATAATTTATAATTAGTACCTACTTACGATTAGCTTCTAGAATAGAATGTCAGTCGTGACAAAGTTCTTGATGTGTATGCTTGTGTGCATGACATGGGATCACTGTGGACGTGGATTGACTGGATATATTGTGGCTGCCTCGGATTCGGAGGAATCAAAGAACAGCAATAGCAGCAGCAACGATGCCAATAAAATCAGTGGCAATAGTAGCGGCAACGAAACCACAGAGAACAAGACAAAATATCCGCATATCATTTTGATTATAGCGGATGACTTGGTATGATTTCTACGATAAAATTGCATTCAGTCTCGTCTCAATGAATATCAGTTGAATGCACATTGCACATTTGTCTATTTCCTTCTATTTCATGATACGTATATCACTCACATGTTAATTAATTTGTTCAGGGCTTTAACGACGTCAGTTTTCATGGATCGCCTCAAATCCCAACTCCGAATTTGGACGCTTTGGCATTTTCTGGAATCATTTTAAATAACTATTATGTATCTCCAATCTGCACTCCATCCCGAAGTGCACTCTTTACAGGAAAACATCCCATTCATACAGGTACGATGAGATGGAATTTGAACTAGGAGTCTCTTACAATAACTAGTGTATATAAGAAAGAGCTGATTAAGGTTACATCTTACTGTAATTACAAAAAACCAAAAATACACTTCCTTATATATAATGCATTAGGGGTAATTATCCTGTCTATTCATTACTTCTTAGCCTTCTGGCTCAGCGCGTATAAAACAAAAAATCGTAGTAGTACTAAACTTTTATGGACTCCATTTTTTGGGGTTATGTCAAGGCGGCTGAACTTCATTTGCCTATGGGTCAGTTTCATTTCGATGGCCAAAATAAATTGTAGTGCACAACTGTGAAAGTGATCATTGATTGAACGAATGCTGATTGAATTGCTATTATAGGAATGCAGCATAATGTCATTTACGGAACCACGCCGTACGGCCTGTCGCTGGAAGAAAAGCTGCTGCCTGAATATCTAAAGGATTTTAATTACAGTACCCACTTGGTTGGTAAATGGCATTTGGGCCATTTTCGAAGAGCCTATACACCAACTTGTAGAGGGTTTGATAGCCATTTTGGCCACTGGACAGGTCATAAAGACTACTATGATAATATGGCCGAAGAAAGCAATGTAGAATTTCATGAAAAGGATTTTTATCAATAAATTATGCAATTTTTTCAACTCAGGAACTCTATCGAATGGATAATCCAGTGTATAAATACTGTTATTTATACTGACACTAGGATTTAAATAGTTTGATGGTATAGGAATGCTGAATATAAAGAAGTGAATTTTCTGTTTGTATTGACTTGTATCTTAGCCAGAAGCTTGGGGGTATGATACGAGGAGAAATTTTGACGTGAGTTATGACCACTGGGGGAAGTACACGACCGACATTTACACAGAGGAAGCCGTTTCCATCATAAAGAACCATAGTAGATACATGGCTGACAAAGACAATAGTAAGGAAGGTCTCACTACTACTTACCCACTCTTCCTTACTTTATCCCACACTGCTGTTCATTCTGCGAATCCATATAAGTTACTTCAAGCACCCTATCAAACAATCTCCAAATTCTCTCACATCAAAGACGAGGACCGGAGGACTTATGCTGGTAAACATAATTAAACTCCATTGTTAGTTCGTGTTTCCTCAATAATATCCATGCAGGCTGAATGTATTTGCTGTGTAGCAAGTTTTTCTTCTTAAAATCAAAATGACTGCTATGTAAATTTCAGCAATGGTTTCAAAACTGGACCATTCTGTGGGAAAAGTTGTGAAAGAATTAGGTGACCAAGGGATGCTACAAGATTCTATTATAATTTTCACAACTGATAATGGTGGTCCAGCGGCTGGATTTAACGGCAATGCTGCTTCCAATTGGCCCTTACGCGGAGTAAATTTATTTATTTAAGTTTTTAAAACTTATTTTAGATGCAGGATTTAAAAGTAATCCAGCTTCAGCATAGTAATTTATTATAGTAATTCTGTTATAGTAATCCGTAGTCGTTCATTTCCGTTAGCCGCCTCTATGCTACATGTATTTAAATAGACGATAATCGTTGCCAGGTAAAGAACACCTTATACGAAGGTGGTGTTCGTGGAGCAAGTTTCGTCTGGAGTCCACTTTTGAAATCCTTTTCCCGAGTTTCAGATCAAATGATGCACATCCAAGACTGGCTTCCGACGATAATGGCTGCTATCGGTGAAGACATGAAGAACGCAAGCAAACTGGATGGTGTTAATGTGTGGGATGCTTTCAACAATCCTCAACTTCCGTCTCCTCGAACACAACTGTTGCACAATATCGATGAAAGTTACGGCAATGAAGGGATTCGATACAGAGAATGGAAACTATTGCATGGTAGACACAAAACATAAAAAATCCCATACATTAAAGTTACTACAAGTCATTATATTAGTATTAATCGGATTCGGTGATGATTTTCATTAACGACAATAAAACAACAGGAACAACGTACGGTGGCAAATGGGACAACTGGTACGGACCATCAGGCTTTGAGCCAGACAAGCTTAATAATAATTCAACTGATACAACTGTCCAAATGATCAGTACGGAAGGCACAGATGAGGATGACTTATCGAGTAAATATTCCCATTTGGAAGCATCCGATGCAGGAAAAGCTATTCAAAATCTAGGGGCACCTTTATGGCCAAATATATCACTGGTGGCAAGTCTCCATGAAAAAGCCAGTGTCATTTGTGATAGCAAACAATCTAAATCCAAGCTGACATCGTGCGATTTGAAGTCTGGGGAATATTGTCTATTTAATGTAGAAAAAGATCCCTGTGAGTACAATAACTTGGCGAAAACGATGCCGTCTTTGGTGAAAGAACTAAAGGAGCTTTTGGATGAGTACAAAAAAACGGCAGTCCCACCACGAAATGTGAAGAAGGACCCTCGTGGACAACCCAAATTTTGGAATTATACATGGACAAATTGGTTCGATGTTCTAGAACCGTTTACCTCTTTTGAGAATAAAACATCTCTGCTTTGTGTATAAATGTATAACGAACACAGTTTTACTTAATACAACCTCTTGGGTAGCATGAGCAATCAAAGTATCCATTGTTTGCTTTATAGTTGACGCTTAGCACTGCGTCTGTATAATAAAATTAATGGAAATCGCACAAGTAATTACTAGATACCGGCTTCAGTTTATAACTGATATTTATCGCACGACCTCGTATCCTGATAAGAGTGAACATTATATACAATTCAATTGTTAAAATCTGTGCTTGTGAAAAGAAAAACATTCCGAGTAATTGTTCGTTTAATGGATTTTTGGTATTAAAGTTAATCTGTTGTTGTTTTTTTGGTCACATCGACACATGAATGATACAATAATCATAATAAAATACATCAGATTCTGTATTAATGTACCTATAATAAGGTATAATTCATATAATTAATGGATTATTACTTCAAGTTAAGTAAAAATCTTGAACGGGACAAATGCACAAGGAGGAGTAATTATATCTTTTCTATTGTATAATTACAAGTAATAAACAGGTCATTATAGAGAATTAAGTACCTAGTTGTATCAATCATCTGATCCTGGTACCGGACCTCAACATCTAATAAATAATTCTGCCGTAGAATCATGGTTATCATAGACCAACGACTATACTACATATATGTACTAATGTATAACATAAATCATACCGCCGTTGAAGAGGCAAACGCGCCACTCTGTAGTTTGCGTTTAACATGGTTTGCATTAGGGAAAAAATTACGTGATGTTTGTCACGCCGATATGCAACTCAATCAAGAAAACATAAATTGGGCAGCCTGTCCGCATCCTGTTTATGCCTGAAGTATCAAGGGAAATCAAAGAAAAGTGAAAGCGAAGTAACACTAATATGCTCTAACCACGATGCATCTACTATCCTGTTTAAAATTCAGCCATGGTTGATTACGCCATTGGATTTTATTTATCGCCATCAACATTTATTTTTCTTGCCTTGACAAATTAATAAAGTAAAAAAGGTGGGAAATAAAAATAAAAGGATAATCATCTCTTCGGCATCAGTGAGTACGTAAAAGATGAGTAAGTGAGAAAAGGTATCAGTTCACTAGAGGTAACTACTAAAAGGAAAAACATGACGTGTTGGCTTCCTTGGCGACATCTCATTTGATTATATATTATCATCCGAATTCCGAATAAATAGACGGGAATCATTGAGTAGAAAGTACATACAACTAAGTTGCTATATAATGTCAGAGTCAGAGTTAAAGATGTGGACGCATATTATAAGTAATTTCTTCTTTCTCTTGCCTACGTGATAAATTATATAATGTATTCCATAATTCCATTTCATCCCATTGAATTCAGCATTATCTGTACAAGGTATGTGAGTGCGGCATTGTCGCACAATAGAAATTTTTTAATTTTAATTTTAAGGCTGATTCATGTCATCACATGACTTTTTCCAAAATGCAATATAGTGTTAATGTGAATCTGAAATACACTGTTGTTGTTGCATGACCCTTGCATTCAGAATAAAATCATGAGCCTTTCAGCTAATCATCTTAGAGACTAGACCCAAAATCTCAATTTCAAGACTGATAATTAAGGTTGAAGTCACTCTACCTTAAGTCTCTGGATCTGGATTATTGAATTATGTCATTAACCCCAAGTCCCTCAGCTCCCTTACTTGTAACCAACCCAAAACTAATAATCTACTTCTATTTCAATTTTAATTACCACATCGTCAATTATTTACAAAATTTCATTTTACTCCATCTTGCTTGTACCTAGTTCTATTTTAACTTTTTTCTAGATATTTAGGACCTATACATATCGTTGTTGAAGATGCAAAACTTAACATCTTTTTCGTAACGTTATGGGATTTCTGGGAGGATGTTAACTTTTGCACCTTCAACGACGATATATATTATATAATTTTTAGTAAGTATGTAGGTAATTTGTCTCGGTTGCTTCAGTTGCCATCGTTTCTTGTAAATTCGATGTACCAGATCCATACATAGTTCACTTGACTCTGCAACTCTGCTAACTATTAGGTAGTAAAATTTTAATTACCATGCAGTGATTAATGCATTAAACTTACATGATAATCGAGTGGCTGGTGGGATAAGTACACTGTTATGTAGCTTAAAGTTCGATTGGTTTGTAAAAGTATTCAAGTATAATCATTACAATAATATTACTAATTATTACTATTAATTTAGTGATGTTGAAAAGTCATTGAGTGATTTATCAATTAAAATTGTAATTTTAGTATTTATAGGGTTATAAACTAAAACGGTTAAGGAATACTACGTTAAAGGATATGAGTTGATCGGCCAAAGCTCCAATATAACAATCTACCGTAAAATTTCCAATTAATCCCCCGCCTCTATTAATTCCCGGGGGCCTAGAGATAGGATTAGAAATAATTCCCCGCCTCTAATAATTCTCCGGTGTATTAATAGAAGTATGTACTCATATTCCAACGATACTTTCATTAGTTTACTCTTAATCTGATTGGATGACCACTGAAGACAACAAGTTTTTCACAAAAGGAGAAAGGAGGAAATATGAAGAATTTAGAATTTTAGCACTTAAAATAGTAAATTCTAAACGTCACACTTTGTGATGTCTTCAGAATTTTAGTTTATGTAACAATAATGGCAAAATAAACTTTCGAGGTTGGTAATAATTCCCCGCCTCTAATAATTCCCGGGTATGAAAAGTTGCTCACCAAATAATTCCCCGGGGAATTGGAAGTTTTATGGTAAGCAGTCTAGAAAAATCTGTCTTCGGCAAAGAGAATTTTGTTCCTGGGGAGGACCTTTCTCTTCAGCATTCTGCCCTGGCCCCGGGTTATATTTTTTTATCTTCATTCAGCAGTGAACGTGCATGATTTAAACGTAAGCAGAACGTAAGTGAAATATCAGCATAAACAGTCCCCGTATCCGCATCCCAACTTATACGCCCCTACAGTTACATCTCCCAGAGCTTTAATGAGTCAGTGATTTTACAATCCGTGATTACAAACCGCACCATTTAGTAAGTTAGCGGAGTAGTATTGGTATGTGACGCATGATCTTTAAACTGGAATGTCCTATTGAGGACAGCATCCTTGTAAGATGGCGAAAGTAATGAGTTACCAGTGAATAAAGCAATCATTTCAAAATGCAGTATTGGTATCTATGCCGTTCTCCATGATGGCATATGTACGTGGCAAAAACATCTTGGAAATTGTCTCAATGACTTTTCAAATCTCTATTTTGTAAACACTATTTTGCTTCTGATTTCACCTGTCGTAGTAACTTTTCAACTCCAACGCTGTAACACATCCTTTCCTTTCGATAATCTTAGTAAAAAATAATCCAGGTTCCGAAGCAAAGAAACCCCGAATCGAATTTTTTGCCATAACGGACTATGATTAAGCTCTACGGACAGAACGTTTTAAGTAAATTGAATAATCTTGAGCTTTATTGAACATTTGCGAGAAAGACAAACTTAATCAAAACAAAACTGTCACTGTCCTTCCACTAGGATAGCCCGCAGAGACTCAGTATACGGACACAAACATTTGATATTTCAGGCTTTAAGAGAGATCTGTCAGATTCATTGAGTGAAAATTTGGACTCTTTATGTCTCCATAGTATTTTGCACACCCATGAAATGGATGGATAAGGTCTAGGGTAGCAGCTGAATCTTGGACACGGTTGATTGGATTTTCATGAAAATTGGATTACTAGTGCAAAATTGTACAGGCTACAAAAGCCGTTGCCTTGTTTTGGGTAATAGTTGGAGCAACGATCCGATATTTTCATACATAATTTTTTTTTTTTAATAATATTTTCAGTCAAATATTAAAATTTTTTACTTTTATCCCCCAAATTTGGGGGTAAGCAATTGATTAAAGTTTTTTAAGGCAACGGCTTTTGTAGCCTGTACAATTCTGCACTAGTACCCCGATTTTCATGAAAATCCAATCAACCGTGTCCAGGATTCAGATGCTACCCTAGACCTTATCCATCCATTTCATGGGTGTGCAAAATACCATGGAGACATAGAGTCCGAATTGTCACTCAATGATTCTGACAGATCTCTCTTAAGGCTCATCTACACTTCACCTTAACAGCCGAGTGAAGGTAAAGTTTCTACTTTGTGACCATAGCAATAGAGTTTTACTTATTGTTGCTATGGCCACAAAGTAGAAACTTTACCTTCACTCCGTTATTAAAGTGAAGTGAAGATACGCCTTTATATCAACATTTCAAAAATGTTAAAACTACGGGAGTCCCTTTTCAAAATATTTGAAACTAACATGCTAAAATGAATTAAGTTCTAAATTTGTAAAACGTTTAAATTCAAAAATAATCGAAATTCTTAAAATAAATTTCAAAAAAGCTGCTGGTAGTTACGTGTTAAAACATATTCACCATTACAAGCAGCTTTCAACGCTGAATATACCAATGGCACTAACTTCCATAAAAAAGAATCGAATACCTACATTAAGCAATACCAAACGTAAAAAAATGGCCTATAAGGGACAAACTTTTTGGGGGATTATTATTTTTGTCTGTTTCACCAAAGCTGTAAAACCAAAAATAAAAGAAAACAGGGTTGTTTACCTCTGGGATCTGTGACGTGGATTAATTTGAATAAAAGCAGTGATATATTTTTTTGGTGCCGTGTGGAAAAGTATTTCAACGTTAAAAATAGTATAAATTATTTGTTGAAGACCGATAACTGGCGAATGTAATATGTACTGTTTTAAAAATTACAATTAAATTATATAAAACGATTTTTAAAAAATCAAAGTATTATGCTTTCTTGGTTGTTCGGTTTTTTAATTTCTCGACTTTATTTGTTCTGAAAAAACATTCGCGGTTCGCTCTTCGTTTCGGAACCTGAATTAAATAGGTATAATAATAAGAGTCAAGTAAATGGATACATTACTGATTATTCTTTACTTTTACTCTCTTCAACCAAGACCAGCTTGTAATTCCCGTTCATGCTTCCCTTACAAAAACTACGACACAAAAAATATTAATACCACAATTACAATTATTCTTCTTCTTATATAATTATTCACTACGAGTTAATATTACATTCAGGAATTCTGTTACCAGATCTGATATCGCTTCATCTTAGATCTCAGAGGTCTTAAATGTTTTTGATGAAGTGAGAGTTACCACTTGTAAACAAAGAGACTTAGACAATACCTATTGAAAAACGAGGAATTGACTGGTCAAAGGTTGGTTTTAGTATAGGGAGGGACTCACTACTTGAGCACTAGTGTTTCACTTGCTCAAAAAATAAAGTGTTTGAACATATTTTTCATCATTAGTACGATCCGCGAGAATTATTATTAGGATTAATCGATCTGTAGGTTATGTGATCAAAGGGTATAAGGAACTTGAGAGCAATTTCTATTTAAACTATAGGCATTCCGTTGTGCGATAACAGTGACGCCCGTAGGAGCTGAGATTTCCCCAACTTTTTACAGTTATTAAGCGAGCTGTTAACAAAAGTAGGCGTGGTGCTTCGCAAATTACTCTCTTACTAGATGCGAGAAGGGCGACGGCACGACAAATCAGGGAAAACAGTAAGTGATGCGAAGTAGGACAAGAATTGAATAAATGAATATAACCGATAGCTGGAAGTTGCAAATGAAACATTACCCTAATAGAAAGCTGACAAAATTAATCAAGTAAAACAAGTTATTTTTATTAAAGCCATTCTGGAAAACATTGAAGGCGAAAAAAGTATAGTAAATCTAATATAGTATTGAGTAAATAAATAAAAAAACTATTGAATTTAAATTAATGTGAGTCATTGCGAATAATACATACAAGTAATGAAATCATCGAATCTTAGTGAATGATGAGTTCAATGATTAAAACGAATCAAGCACATATCATTCATACAAAACATTCATTAAATCATTTCATAGCTATTATTGGTTGTATGTTGTAAATCATAATTGCTATTAATTAACTTAAAACTACAAGTAGAACTAGGCGTGCACAGAAACGTGATTAATTACTTAGTTTACATAACTATAAATCCATAAACCGAATTTCCAACAATTTCC
>JAAXYX010003305.1:0-14827 GCA_036851915.1 Ptenothrix huangshanensis | reverse complement strand
ACTTATTGGTTAATACTGAGCGAATGTAACTCTTTAGTAATAGATGCACACAGAATGATTTTAATGTTCGACTTTGAGAGTGCAGGCAATACAACATAAACGTTGAGCATGGGATACGATACGAATTCCATAATTTGAATCTCATGATTTTTATCATCATGCTTAGAATAGTATGCCAAACATATAAATACTATATATCGATTTTGTTTTAAGTGGAATAGTTATTATTACTGGTATGTATCGTTTATTAGCTGTTAAATGTCGACTTATTTTATACTTCTTAATTTCTATTCTAAAGATTTCTTAAAGGTTCTATTATTAGTAATTGTAATTACGTGTAACTCCTGAAAAAGAAAATCAATTATCTACCTGTAGGTTTATAAAGCAAATACTTACGAAACGGGATTATATTTGCGTTGAAAATAGTTATTAGGGACATATTAATTCAAATTATAAGCAAAAAAAACCTCGCGTTTTTTGTACCTCGCTTCGCTCGGTACAGTACGTTTGGGCCATACGATAATTAAAATTTTAGGGGAAATGTCTTATCAGCGTTGTTAAACTGCAGTTGATTTTGGGCCATGGGTTCCAACTCAGTATTGTTCAAAATCAAACAAAGCTTTAGCGTAAATGCCCAACAAATGTCAATTAATTCCGAGTAGCAGCCGCAAGCAATAATACTCATTAGCATTTGTGTCCTTTAAACCCTAAAACCGGCAAGTATGATGAATCTTCGCCAAAGTTCTTATTTGTAATCTCCTTGTCATTACGGGTCGAATGATGTATCATGTTGAGCACTTTTCGAGACTTTTTTCGAGTCAAGTAAATTATAGGGATAGTTGGTAATAAGGCCATACCATGTAATGCGCATGCGCAGTAAATTTTGGAACTTGAAACAAAAACTACGACCGGTAACTCTCAACTGATTTTGATGAGTGAGGTGTCATTTTAAAGAGGAATACGCGTGCAATCTACCATTGTGAGTGTCCAAGCTCCCAGTTTAAAATGGTTTTCAGAAATTTTGAATAACCTCGTTTTTTCAAGTTTTTTCAAAAAAAAACGGATTTAAATTAAAAAGGGTGCTTCGCCAAAGTTCATATTTGTAATCTACTTGTAATTACGCGTCGAATGATGTATCATGTTGAGCACTTTTCGAAACTTTTGTCGAGTCAAGTAAATTATAGGGATAGTTGGTAAAAAATTTTAACTGCTAGTATTAAAAATACTTCATACGTATACATAACTTATTTTGTTTCGGTATGCAGTTTTCATGAGTTCATCTTTACAAACACTTTTCAGTTTCTGCCAAACTGTCCAGCAAGTTACTTGCCTGGAATAAGTCTGCCGGTGGAAAGTTTGCCTACGCAATGTCTGCCGGTGGAAAGTCTGCCTACGCAATGTCTGCCGGTGGAAAGTCTGCCTACGCCATGTCTGCCGGTAGAAAGTTTGCCTCCCCAGTGTCTGCCGGTGGCATGTCGGCGCCGGACTACGTTCGGTGAACCATTTTCGACGAATTGTCTTTGTCTTACGGTCCGTGAAAAATTTCAGGTTCGACGCAATGTCCGTTCGGCGCCATGTCTGTCGACGTACCCTCTCGACGAAATGTCGTTTCGGTCCAATTTCTCAGGACCGCCTGCTGAACTCTTGGACTGGAAAAATAGCATCATGGAACAAAAAGCTATTCGCAGATTGTAGTGGTATAGGAGTTTAATGCATATTAAGAATTTTTTAAATGTAGGTAGCTTTAATTATGTCTAGTCACGCTGCTGTGCAAAAAGCATTTCAATTCATGAGACCATATACATTTGTATCCTTCAAAGATATGAGTACAGCGGCGATAATGCTAATAAGTAAACAAATTATTCCCAAGAACTATTGAACATTAGTTAGGTTTTATTCATCAATACGAAGCTTAAAGTTTGCTATTAAAATTCAATTCAGTTTTTACGCTAAACCTGAAATCAGTTATGTACTTCGATTTCTATCAATATCGTTATCACGAATATTGACCTGACTGAAGATGTAATTACCGGCCTTTATTGTATTGTAAACTACGATGAGCACCTTGCAGATATAATCATATACTATTATACTGGTCTACACTAAACTTCCTAGCTGCAACACACAGGGTGCAATTACATAACATTTTAAATATAATTATTATTTCATCTACACTGCACAAGTGACTATGACCTTGATTATTGTGAGCTAGTGTATGTATTTACATAGAAATTATTAAATATAATCATTATATTCTAGTGTTGCGGTACGTGCTAGTTGTGCACCTTCTAATTCTGTATGTACTGAGCTACAAAGAAATCATACTTTACAGTTTTCAAAACTCATTAGCTCATTAACTAACAAACTATGTAATATAATATGCAAACGAGCAATAGCTTCCTGTTTTAAAAATTAGGCTAAATCTATAACGTACGGTGTCTAAATGATACTTTAGAATTACATTATAGGATCGACGGATCCAAACTATAGTAATTATTGTTCATGTTTACAGTATAACAATTACAATTTTATTATTTTCAGAGAATTGAAATCGATCAAGTAATAATTATCACATTACAAAGAAAATACGTAAAGTAAAATTTCCGTTTCCAAAATCGAGTATTGCAGTTGAAATATGAGGTGCGAGGTTGCAATTTGCAATTTTAATTGAACGCTGAGTTGAATTTGTATTAAGTTGCTCATGGTGCGTGCAGTAGTCAAGTTAGAGTAATAAATGTACCTAGATATGTAAGTATTTTATTCTTAAAACTTTTTTTTATTGAAAGTTTATTCATTTGAGGAGAACGCTTGTGACTGTGACTGTCAAGTGCATCGTAGGTAGAACTGACAGAAGAGTAATTCCCAATTCTTAAATTACCATTATCATCAATTTGACTTTGTCATCTAGGTGTAAGTAAACCTACACTTGCATTAAAATCATTCCGATATTTCCAAAATTTCGAGCTAAAAGTCTCATCTGTAAATTGATACTGTGAAGTTGTTGGAATATATTGAAATACATACAGGTACTTTTTATGTAATTTAGTTTCACATAAACTCACTTCGAACATTCAAAACTTATCTTGATATTTCTATATAGAGATCACTTATCAACACTATTTTATTCCCCATTTTGCCTTACTGTAAGTGAATATCTACAAACTACCTGTTACCAAGATCTAATCTTCGGAAGAAGAACAATATAGGTGAACTAATTATTATTTTTTTGTAATTTCGTCTAATTTAATGAAAATGGTATGAATTATTAGCGCAGCATAAGTAATTATTAATATTATTGCCAGAATTTTGGCAAGTCAGGTGGAAATGTTCCTTCTTCAATATCGTTTATTGTTTCCCTTTATTTGATGATATTTTATTTTCATTTATGTTACAACACATTAGACACAAATCGTCAATTCACGGACCGCCTCATTTCAGCCTTAACTTGTCACAATTGAAAGCTGTTACCCTACAATATGTTAAATTCCTTTATATATAATTAAAGTTCTAAATCTAAACGCAATTCTTATTAACAAGTCAATCCAGTGAACAAACATCCTTTGCAAGTGAATATTATGCCTTGTGCTTGTCTACAAAACAATTTCCCAATTTTAGGACCAGAAAAAGTGAAGACATTATTGGTTGTACTAAATCAAATCAAAAAGTAAGACATCACATTCATTCTAATCTTGATTCAGTAATCTGTCCTGTAGTACTAAAATTATACAATACTCACTCTTAAGATTAGCCACAATCACCCAGTTATACATATCGTTGTACATTGTACATTCAAGTAAGTAGTATTTCAAAACCGACATATTCGTCATATCTTTAATGTATTTCTTACGAGAAATTAAACTTCACAATCCATGCACGCCGATGGCATGACTTATTCATAATTACCTATCTTTTAGTTAACCCAAAATTTTACAAGTTAAACACATCCCTTAGATCCATTGCATGTACATTATTATATACTTTGAAATGTATAATGTAATTAATTTTTTATTATTAACATGTAGTTATTATTACTAATAATTATTACATTAGTATAAGATTTACGATATGACTTATACGTTCAATAATTCTGTAGGAATTCAAATTGTATGGACAATCTGGATCCTAAATCTTAGACTCTCAGGTTTTTCCGCTTTTCATAACGTAGGTATGTATAATAGCTGCATATCATGATACATACGCATCTGCAAACTACGAAAAGGTACGTATTGATTTATATTGCACATTACACTATAATCTTATCTCTTATCTTAAATGGAATATAGTAAGACTATAGGCAATTATTGTTATATAGTTATTATTATAATATAATAATATGATTTATGATATCGTCGTTTAAGAGACAAAATGGAGCATTTCTAATTCTAAGTGGAGGCAAAGGAGAGCTAATTCATAAATTCCTTAAAGCAAAGTGGGGCATATCCATTCATTTTGTGCTAGAAGCGTCTCATTTTGTTTTTAAGAATTTTTAGACATTCCCCATTACTTCTTTACTTAGAATTGCCTCTAAAACGACGATAAGTAATGTATTCATCTATACTATGAATATTATAGATAATGATAATAGTTTAACTATTTATTTAGCTAATTAATTACAAGAATCGGAATGTCCTTTTCGTGGTGTCGTGGTTCTTTATGTTGATTCGTTTTGGAAAATCTTTGGTCTTGCAGAGTTGTAGAAATACACTGTGTTCAATTGATTTTTTTGTAGGAGAAATGAGTGAAAGTGGAAGGCTCAAGAGAAAAGGAGATATGTGATATGCTTGATGTCTTTAATTGTTCCATACGTCAACGTAACTTACTTAGTCGTAGAATTGATCTAAATGGGGTTTTGTAACATTTAAAAATTATCTTTTACATTAGTTATATTTGTAATGTAATGTAATGTAGTATTACTTTAGTAATTAGTATATGTACTTCTAGAATGAGCTACAGAATTTGAGTTACGATTGATTTGATTTGATACGATTCGATAGATAATCTATATGAGATACGGTGAAGAATATGAATATGTTGAAGATAGGACACTTGGATTAAATGTTTAGTATGCTACACTACTTAGTCCCTCAATGAACTGAACATGAAAAGATTAGAGTATGACGACCCAGAAAGTTGGTATAAAAATTGTAGTACTATCGAATTAAACAGTAATGAAATTATATGTAAAGATTTATTTGCACGATGACTCAAGGCTGGGCTCGTCGAATTCACGACGTATGGTTTCTCGCATTCACCGGGCACTGTAAACATTTGAACAGAAAAGAAAGACAAATCATTACACCGTAACTTATGCCGTACAAAACATCAACATTCTAAAACAACACCACACATGGCATCAAATTCAGGACTACCCGAAACCTGCCATCATCGTTAACAACATGCTTATTCCAAATACTTGAACGGGTACATAACTAGACACTTGAATATCGACATACATGTCACACACACTCGTGTAGCAATATGGATAATCCTAGCTCTCAAGTTAAAGCTATAATCAATTATTCAGTCGATTTTTGATGGGGAAATTTGCAAAGTTCAAGTTCTCGTGTTTAATTCAAGCTTGACCTACATACTCGTTACGTGAGAAGCTAAAGAGGGGGAAGGGAAATACAAATTTAATTTTAGCTTTCCCAACTAAAATCGCATTGGGGTTGGCGTTTCCAGCTGGTACAGCACTGGTAAATATACAGTTGATTGCTCTAACACACTTGCATTCAAGCAAATTCTTGTGATAGCTTCAATTCCTCAATTACCCTATCTGTCTGTATCATACCGAACCAACTTATGGCCTGAAGTACTGGTAGGTAATATAACTAAGTAATATCATATATTGCTTTTTTATTCATTTTTACGCGATACTTGCAAGTACAAATGTAGGGCATAATACATTTTAACTTGGAAAATGCAAGGCCATTTGAAAATTACATCAAGTACATAGGCATAAGATGATTCCAACGCAGAAGTTTTGGATAAGGAGGAATGCAGTGATCTTGGTATGTATTATTGTATTTCCATTACCCATGTACCTTACTTACACGTACTATTACAAACAACTATTAAACAGACAGACAACCGAAGGTGCGGAAAATCCTACAATGTCCACGGCGCGTTCCTTCCCAACTTCTAAATACGGACTCATCCTAACCTTGTCCGCACTGCTGTTTCATAAAAATACTCCAACCTACGAATAAGAGTCAGTTGTACTGTTTGCGATAAACCGAAACTGCAACGAACTTCCGACATAACTGTAATTATGATGTATTATTCACTTTGAAAATGAAAATACGAAAATAGTGTACGCCCTACCTGTGTAACAATATAAAGATACTGTAAAAGTTATTTTTAGAAATCTCATGTAAGCCTTGAATAAAATATTGAGACAAGAACTAGGTACCTACGGTACTTACAATACCTACAAGAGCATTTCATCCAAACAGCCTGATAAAACTTCCATCATGTTTCGTTGCCTTAAATTTTAAATTTCATCTTTAAAAATACGCCGCACAACTCCCCTCTCCAAGTCCTAACTTGTTTTTCCAGCTCCTTACTTAAATACAAAATATCTACTCTTCTTGCTCCTCTTGAAATTTTATGAGCCTTTAACGACCTTGGATAAACACTTGCACCATACTACGAATGTAAGTACGCTCTTAATAATCCCCTTCAAATGTAATTAACTAAATAAAACGGAGGGAAAATCAATCGTTTGATAAATACAAAGTAATCAGGAATGTTAAATGCTGCACGCAGGAGATTATAAGATTGTAAGTAACTTGTAGGTAAAGATCTTACATGGTTCAGTCCCCCGCTTGATGAGAGGCATGAATTCGTTCCAAAATGCGCACGAGTGAGAGCTGAAATACGTGTAATAAATAATATAATTCTGATAACAATGTGTTTCACGTAAAATAAGTAATAATCTCACTTCATATCAAGAATCATATACACATATGTACAGCAACTATAGCATAGCTGTCCGTATAAAAGTATAGAAAATATGTTCAGCATCGTTTTCTAAATTATTTATTCTTCTCACCGAGGACCTCTTCCGCGTCCATGCCCTTCAGCATTCAAAATGAAATAATTAGGTTCACTCCTCGTGTAAAGGGGCCAATCCACGTTTTCTTCCACAGGCCGTCTACATTTTCCACAAGAGAGTCATACAAAAACACACGATTAAACCGACTTGAAAGCAACTATAAAGCTCATTCAAAGAAAGGAACAAAAGGAAAAAACATGAGCTGGATCTATCTTGATACTCTCTCTCGAGATAATTATGTAATCCTTTCTTTTGGCAAGAGAACAGAACAGACTTCATCTTTCCAACTTCCAACCTCGTTTTTTCCCTTTTGGCATGTCAGGCCATCGTATGTATACATGACTCCTTCCAATGACTTGGCTTTAATGTAGGTAGGTAATATGGAAAACAAAGACTGAAATGATGATTTACTTCTAGTAGGAGAAATATAATAATGCCCCATAATGGAATACATCATACATTTACACACTTCACAGCTTGATAGTGTACAAAAGGAATCAAGGTATCAAGTAGTACCTTCGTGGGGTAGCCAAACGGAACACTATATGTATATTAAATGTATTATGTCAATGTATTTGTACACAGTTACACAAGAAAATCATTAATTGCATCTTGGAGGGTTCAAAAGAGGTGTAGCTGGAGCAATTATGGTGTATTTACTGCTACTAAACTATTTGTACTTCATCCATTTGATCGTATCTTGCCAAAAAAGAGTTTGTTACATAGCATTATATCAAGAAGTCCAGTATTAATTAATTGGTAGTACTGTAATTGTAGTCTAGGTGATTCCTATAGATTATAGATACGAATGATACATATTTCTATATATATAGTACATATGAGTAAAAGTAAAGTGAGCTTTGCAATATATAAATATATATATCTGTAATTTGCAGTAAGTCGAACATTGGAATATGTGACGTGACAACAATCGAGGTATACATATACGTATTATATCATATCACAATGAATAATACTATACATGCTCAATTGGAAGTTTTTGTGTACTTTTGGAAAGGCCATGCCAAAATGGAATGATGAAGGAGTAGAATAAGCTTCATGCAAAGCGTTCGCAAAGTGATAATATACATAATATATATTATGTATTGATACAACAATTAGGATCTGATGTCATACCGAAAATCAAACTAGGCTACGGTAGTACGTACACGAACCATACATGACAAACTACACACCAATCCCTACCACATGCAGTTCAACTAGGTACTTGAGAGAGAAACATATTACGAATAAATTTAATAAAGGAATGGGCCTACCGGCATTGGTTAGAGGAGTTGCAGAGATTTACATTTTCTGGTCTCTAGTCTGTTACACTTTCTTACCCGACTCAGTCAGTCCCACGACAATTGTATACTTACACTTATGCAGATTATGCACCCATTCAAATAGACAGGTATGTAATTAATACAGTCGCACACCAACACAGGTTGGCTGTTGTTGTGGCTTATTTCAAAGACTCGGACAACTTGATCATTCCAAAGGGTACTTCACAAAACACAGTAGGTAACTGCACTCTATTTTCTCACACGACTGCCCCATCTAATTACAGCAGTAAATATATCAACTCTCTTACCCTTCTACGTTCTTGACTCTCTATACTGTACAGTATTTACATACATTCCCCTAGCTTTTCTTCGTCTTCCATTCGCCATTCGCAATTCGCCCTTTCACGTTTGCCTCTTGTCCTTTCCATTTAATACAACTCACATAATTGTGCACGAGGATAGGATTGCAAATCGCGAATTACGAATGGTGTCCACGAATTTTCCATTGTCATCTACATTTCGTATGAATAATTGCTGGAGCAGGAGCAACTCCGCAGCTGATCTACAATCTACATACCTACTGCCTAATAAAGTACATCACATGACAGATCCGCAGTTAAGGTAAATATAAAATAAATAGTATCCCATCTCCGTCACAGCATCTATATACCTACCTAGGTGGTCGTGGTCGTGATGTGGTTGCATTATATAATCAGGAACGTCTAAATGAATTTCATCTACTTCACTATTCACATGAAGAATGAAGCATGGTATAGTATGGTTTAGTTTGGTGTAGTATGGTATGGTATGGTCTGGTCTGGTCTGGCCTGGCCATGGTATGGAACTATGGAAGGGTATGCATGACGTCCTAAATTTAGCTAACTTGTGCTTCCAAAGCTCCAAAGTCCTTCTACCAGAATTTCCGAGTAGTGCTCCCAAGTCATTTTAAAAGTACTCATGGCAGTTCCAAAAGTCAACAGACAGAAATAGAAATGAAACTTTGAATTTTCTATGAGCAATCTAATCGCTGGTGCATCTCACCATACATTTATAAATGCAACGTGTAAATATAGACCCGTGTCTGGATCTCTTCTGTACCGTAGACCCTCAACACTCAACGGTTTCCTGCTCATTCAGCCAGTCGGGTACTGGTAAGAGGAGAGTAAAACAAAGTCTGAAATACACAGCCAGAGCACACAATCTAGGTGTGTAGGTTTTTTTACGTCCCACATCGTCGCTTAAGAGGTAAAGTGGGAAATATTCAATTCTGAAAGTAGGCAAAGCAGGGAAAATCCATGAACGCTTAAAAGCAAAGTGAGGCATGTTCATGTACTTTGAGCTGAACATACCCCATTTTGCTTTTAGAATTTATGAATTTATCCCACTCTGCCTTCAATTAGAATTGAATACTAGTATTTACCTCTTAACCGACAATATGTGAGAACGAGAACTGAGCAATTGCAGAGCACAGTGATCTTGTCATTTGACAGCTGGAAAGGATCAGGTCGATTTGGAATTACCTTGTATTTGTATGTAGTTCTAGGTAGGTACCTTGTACTTGACCCCTGGATGAATTCATAGTGAAAACCGTTGATAAACGCACACGTACTTTTACGTAACTTTCTAACGAGGTTGTCACAATCTATTTATATTCATCCTGCTCTCCGAATCTGTGCTGATCTGTTGATTACTCACTCAGTTTAATTCCAAGATAGTAGATAGTGTATATAGATATGAGTAGCAGAGCTGCGCAAGTAAGTCATTTCAATTCTTAACTTGCCTTCAGAATAAGTTTCATCTTCCATTCTATATTCATCTGTGGGAGTAAAACTGAGAAGGGAAAGTTTGCGTATGCCAAGACAAGCAAGGAAAGAATGTAGTAAGATATAACTAATGGTAGTTGTAGTGGTTGTAATTTTGCAGTGTAGGTACATTCAGAGGTTCCTTTGGGATTTTAAAACATGGGTCATTTGGACATTTTGTAAGAGTTGGAAGATAGTATCAAATTTATTCCTCGGACACACCTCGAACAATACAATCCTAATAATAATTATAGATATTTTCAAAATACACCCAAACAAAGGTAGGTAAATAGAAAGATCCTTTGTTTGACTGAGATCAGTTGTGCTACTATATGTAAGTATTGTAATTGTAAATCTACTGCTGCCGCATTGCTGTTCCTATTTTTGGAACACCGCAATCTGAATTTTGAAAACCAATTCGTACAGTCATTAAGGCACGTAGTACCATGTTATGTAAGTATGTTAAAGCACGTTTCAACTCCACCCAGCACGTGTGACATTCACCCATGTATATTGAGATTCTAATCCGATCATTTTCCACAAATCTACTAGCACTGGTTCTGGTCCTGGTCCTGGTCCTGGTCCTGGTCCTGGACATGGACATGGGCATCGACGTGGTCCTAGCTCTTACGAAATTGCACGTTAACAGCGTATGTAAACAAGAAAATTCAGTTTTATGGTTGTTGGTCGTGATTTTACACAAGGAAAAATATGAGACGTACGACTAATGATTAAAAATAATCGAAATACAAGAAAATCTAGTGAAATCAAGATATTTGAAATTTGAATACTACACTACAGTAGTATGATAAGTGATAAAGTCAAACATTTAGGGCCTTGTAAAAATAAATCGCTTTGTCACGTTGTCGGTGGCGTTCGTATTGGTCAAAAGAGGGTAAGGCAAGATTAACTAATTGATTACAAAATTGCCTTATACTCCCGTTTCTCTTATTTTTGTTTATAGAAAAGTAAGAAAAGTGAAAACGGTAATTAGTATGTGATTTCTTGGTTTAGACCAACCTGCGATACTATCATCATTGGTAAATTGGGATTATCATTTGCTGTCAAACTACTTGTTCACATTCCCAATAATTTAATGTGTGAAAACGGTAATTAGTATGTGATTTCTTGGTTTAGACCAACCTGCGATACTATCATCATTGGTAAATTGGGATTATCATTTGCTGTCAAACTACTTGTTCACATTCCCAATATTTTAATTTCTTAATGGTAAATAAATAATCGATTAATTACTAACAACTTTGAAAGTAAACGACAAGTACAAGTGCAAATCCTACGGAATAAGTCTCTTGAATTAAAGAAAAGTCGCACATTCACAAATGTCCTGGAGGTAGAACGAGCTTCCCTTTTAATTTTAATTGGTTCATTTAATTTTTTCAAAAAAAGAAGTTTTTGTAGTTTGTAGAAATATTCCCAAGATTTTCCTTAGTTAGGTAGAACCTAACAAATTCCCAAGTAAGAGTTGGGTACAGTAAGTAATTGGAGATTTACGGGAAGATTTACGGTATTCGATCTTATTTGTATTCACAGGGAAATAAGGAAAAGAGGAGACAAATCGAATTAATTTGCCCACACCAATGCTACCACTACCACATCACTGACTGCTAGCAGTAATTACCCTTCCTTCCAGCTTCAATGCCAACTTTCACCTTACGTGGGGAAGACGAAGGTACGTTGGAAATGGAATACTAAGCTCGAACTTTGCTCTTTCCCTAGTCCAAGTCATCGCATCGCATTGAATTGCATTCCATTCCTTCACATTACCTACCTATCATATTATATTCCATTCCCATTGCTCCCTCGTCTTGGGTTGTTCCTCTCGTTTGAGCTCTGTTAGTTCTCATCGCATCGCATATCGCATCGCCTCGCCTCGCCTCGCGTGGCATTGGAAGGAACGCATTAAGTCATTGAGAAAGTCAAACTGGAAATTACTCGTATATTCCAGTTCTATCCGGCTTCATCTCACTGAACAAGAATAATCAAAGTTTCACACCGACAAATGTTAAGAATATTAATGAATCTCCCGATATTGTAATCATCGTCAATCGTCAGTCGTCATCATTAGATCCGTGTCTTGTCACGAGCAAAAAGTCCCCGAAGAAGAATGACATTGCCTTGGATTGGATTGAACTCAACTGAAATCGACAATGAAATGGAAATCTCGTTCAAAGTTGACACTATTATGCACGAAAGCACCTTTTCTACCTTGTCTTGGTTTCCCTTGGTTTGCCTTTTACATCTTGCTCCATCAAGTACCTCCTGCCTAATCTATCTACCTATAACCATATTACACCGGGCCCATGTCCTACTCCTACTCCTACATATATGCACACTTCTTCCAGTGGCAACGCCGGTTGAAAAATCGATTATAGTTGAGCGATGTGGATCTGATTGACTTGGCTTTGGCTTTTGGTTTCGGCTCCGTATGATTGAGCGATGATAATCATGCATGGAACACTACAACGGACCTTTTTACAACAAACTGCGTTAACTCTCTTTCACTGTATAACTGTAACTGTAAATGTGGTGTAATATAATAATATCGAGTTATGTATCATGGTCTAACGATGACGATACATCAAATCAACTTATAACCACACCATAGTACTACTCCTAGCTTCTTGTACATACTCATGTCATTTTGTATGTTATTTCAACATGAATGCAAGCGCTATTGATAAAATACTTGGGGAATACTGATTGTATTTTTGACTGTGCATTCCCTTGCATTAGATTACATTGCATTGCATTACAATTACAATGCAATGAATTGTACTTGCACCGCACCGTGCCACGAGGACTGGTTACAGGTTAATGGTTTGAATGGCAAATTTGACGGTGATGGAATTTTCATATTAAAAGTGGCACTTGATTACTACATCCACATAGCTGTATAAATTAGGTAATACAGGTAGGCTAGGCTACTTTGGTACTTCCCTTTTCCATGCTACTCGGACAGTCCCGTTCAGACACATGTGAGCTCACTAGAGCAAAAAGCCTACATGGTAGTACCTACAGAGGCGAAGAGTAATGATTGGAACTGGAACAATAAAAATAAGGCTGCTATACATATATTTATATATCCCCTTGTTACATCTGCGCCTTTTGAACACATACACCATTATGTATGTACCTACATGAATGACGACCCGAGCCGGGGGTATTGTAAAGTTACAAGTGAAGTCGGTACAGGATTTTGGGGAAAAAACTTTGAGATATCTATCACAAGTTGAAGTTGAGTTCCTTGGTTTGGTTTGCGTTGCTTTGCTTCCTTCCTGCGCCCATATAGAATATAGAACGGGGATACGGTATACAGATACAATGTGTAGTAATGGAATACGATCTACATTTGTATGTAGGTACCTATAGATATGTAATATAGCACTATGCTAGCACCAGCAAGTATGTACGAGCGCGCTAGCTAATAATGTTAATGTGAAAGGTTAGAAGAAGACTGATCGTGAGGCTCTTCACAGTCATAGCAATGGACAGATTGGATTGGGGATACCTTACACATTACACAGAGCACACTGGAATCAATTTTAATTTTACGGTTTACGGCAGAACTTGATTGGGTAGACACACTAAATATATAGATAG
Source organism: Ptenothrix huangshanensis (assembly GCA_036851915.1). Classification (NCBI taxonomy): domain Eukaryota; kingdom Metazoa; phylum Arthropoda; class Collembola; order Symphypleona; family Dicyrtomidae; genus Ptenothrix; species Ptenothrix huangshanensis. The sequence goes on along the minus strand of JAAXYX010003305.1, from coordinate 1,061 downwards.
GTACGTACAGTGAAGACTACATTTACCTACTTGTGCTACCTACTACTTGCATAGTACTATACAGTGTATAGTATAGCACAGTAAGACTATGCTTATGGTTACGGTTACGGATACGGTTTATTCTTATAAATGGAGTGGAGAGGTACTAGGTATGTAGCAGTTACAGTATACACTGGGGGATTACATGTTGATTGCCAGGAGTAGAACAGAGTGAGTGAGTGAATGTGTGAGAGCGAAATAGAGAAATAGAGAGAGATAGTTGAAAGAGAGAGAGAAAGAGAGAGAGAGAGAGAGAGAGAGAATAGAAAAAATAGCGAAGAGCAAAAATAGCGTCAAAATCATACCCGGTCTTGGCAAACCTCGTGAAGTACGACATGATCTTTCGACTCAGACCCTGCTCTTGCAATGTATGCGCTCCCGAATTGTTAAGAGGATGACCAAAAACATACTCGATTTCATCTGCATGTAGTACTCCCATCCACTCTCCCCATGGGTTTGAACTCGTCCTCTAGTCAGCAATTAACCAAGCAAAATCCAAAATCAGTAAATCGCCTTACTTAATATATTATGCAGCAGTTATACCCTAAAAACTGAAGCATCTATTAGTACAACTTCTGGCTGGAATGTTAAAACTGTTTTGCAAACATGAGCATACGCTATAACAACTGGTGCATCTAAAAATTTACCTGTATTTAGTATAATTAAGAACCTAATTATGATTCATCTCAAGTTCACTTAAAGTGTAATAGCAAAAGTTTTCACAAAGTGCAAAACAAAAAATTGGACGTTTTAGAAAAACCGTCTCCAGCAGTTCAGGATGCGTTAATGCACGCATCCTAACTGCGTTCATATTTATACTAAATACATACGAATAAGTTTCTAGCGTTTTAGATGCATGTTTTCCTGTTTTAAGATTCTTTAGTTTTTACAGTGTACCCATGAATACGTAGGTAGGTATACATAGGAGATATCAACTTCAACTCCCAATTCTCTTTCAAAATTGAAAGTTTGGCGGATTTAAATAGAAAAAATGGCCTGGAGCAAAGTAGTACTAAATTCTG
>JAAXYX010003304.1:0-10124 GCA_036851915.1 Ptenothrix huangshanensis | reverse complement strand
TAATAATAATAATAATAATAGTAATAGACTATTACGTAGTAATCCAAACCAACTTTTCCGCAAACTAATTTCTTCAAAATCCTACAACAATTATTCTTTCTTGATCCTTCTACATATCTTTACGGAAATAAACGATGATGTGGCGTGATCTACAATTACATCAAAGTCAGTGATATACCAGGTAGTAGAATAGTAGAATAAACATTACTTATCTCCATTACATATACACTACAATTATATAAATACCTTTATTGGTAACGATAAAAGTAGCAGTGACGGCGAAGTCAGAAGTCGAAAGGGCATTTTGACAAAACGAGATTAATTTTAAGATTTGCATACACCCATTCGAAAATTTTAAGATTGTTGATCTGTGATGTTTATACAGATTAAGTACGGCTCTTTTGGTTTTGGTTAGGTTTTGACAGACTGTAGTAGTGTACGTACGTAAGTTTTGAAAATTTTAAGATTGTTGATCTGTGATGTTTATACAGATTAAGTACGGCTCTTTTGGTTTTGGTTAGGTTTTGACAGACTGTAGTAGTGTACGTACGTACGTATTTACACTGTAGTGGTGTGCACGTTGGCACGTTGGGTTCTTGACAAACGTGATTATGTATTGCAACATTGCAAGATGTGTATAGCCATAGCCTACAGTAAGTATGTACTATGTGTAAAGAGGCCTGTAGGTATGTAGTATTGTGGTAGTCTGAGCTGGTCGGAAGGTTAGAACCAGAATGTGGTAGTAAGTGGAAAGGAGTAGCAGATAACATGTGAAAGTTGGGTGGAAGGTTGGGTAGTGGAAAGGTTTGTGGAAGAATAGGACGGGTTACTTGGCACAAATATCGATTGAGCGCATTCAGACTGGCACTGTGGTGGTGTGATGGGATTGCTGAGACAGCTCAGGCGATGTGACGTCACGTCTCACCTGTTGGGAAGCAGCTTCAGGATTGGTCCGTCGAATCGCACCACCACCAACATTGACGAATAGCAAACAAGCCGACGCAATGTAATGTTGATGTTGAGTTCGTATGTTTCGGTTAGAGTATTCCTGTGTAGCCGACCAGAGCATTAGCATCATCGCGTGGCGAGGAGCATTTTACGTAGACTGTGACTGTACCGTACTGTACTATACTGTAGGACTCGACTCGACTCCCTTGCCTTCCACTCATTCTCAGACTCTGCCGTACGGCAAAAGCTGAAGCACAACATAACACAGGCAAGACATAAGGAATGACACGTTTTATTTACAAACTTTTATCTTTTTTGCTTGTGCCTGCAGTATATCGTACATACGTTGCAATTTCCACCTAAAGCACACGTACCAGCACATCAACATCGTCATCACATCACACGAGACACAACACCAAACCAACATCATACTAAACTATATTCATATTCTGAGAGGAATTAATAGTGCAATCGCAATACCTTCCAAATCCAATTCCATCAAGTAAGTTTGCAAAACCTAACCTGTGTCGTATCTCCTCGTCCTCACAAGCATCTGCATCTGCTCTCGCTCTCGGCTGTTCTTTAGTAAATGTAACACGTATGTATGTGACGTGTGTACCGGCGAATCTAGTGCCAGACGATACACGATATAAACAATACGAAATCATATAGGATAGGCATAGGTGTAGTAATTCATCATCATCGCATTATCATTCAATTGTAAATCGGCAAACTTATTTGCGAGAATCTTCTAGACACGTATAGATTACCTGTACACACGGTACACTATGCTATAGCTGCGTTTACTAGAGTGTCTGTGAAAAAATTAACCTGGGATTTTTCAATAGTTAATAAACCTCCACAGCGAGAAATAACTACACTACGTACATTAAGCATGGTAATACACTCATTTACATTAACGCAAATTACTACTAACGAAACTGCAATTTATGCTGAGCTGAGAGGTTAGACAAGGCCTTTCACATCCATATCCATAGCCGTTTAATATGGTGTAGTATTTGCACACATGGTAATGGCAATGGTAATAAGTATATACCTAGTGTGTCATTATTATAGTATATTACATTACAGTGGTAATGGCAATAGAGTTAGATTGAGTTAGAATTTGTACATCATCTTTTTAAGTTAATTTGTATTGCCATTGCCATGCCATGTGTGTGTGTGTTGTATTAATGCAAATTGCAAATACTGATACTACTATACTGTGCATGCTGTTTTCTTAGTGTGTAGGTGAGGAGTTGAAGAGTTGTTCTTCTAGTTGTACATACATAGTTGTAAGTAGTTACCCCGGTTTGGTTTGTCTGTGACTTTTATTTTGCGGGATGTAGATATTGGGTTGGATGGAGTTACCACTACCAAATTGTAATCGGCTGTGAGCTAGCTAGCTAGTGCTGATTTTGTTACTGTCAACTGTTCAGTAGGGATTGTATAGAAATATTCGCATACTTTACATAGGTAGGTACATGGGAGTTGCACTTTATCTTTCTTGAGTCACCGCGTGGTTTTAGTTAGGAACTCTAGCCAGTCTCTGACAAGCAAGTCTGTTCTGTTTTACTTCGTATCGTAGTGCAGAGTTGGAACTCATTCATTCACGGATAACACGGGGTACAGAGTACACTACACACAGAGCAGTTTTGTTCCAAGTCCAACTGATACTTTGATACTTTGACAAGTTTCAAGTCACAATACACAATTCCGTATATACGAATATCATATATAGCATTCTAATAATATTTTTTAGTAGTACTCTAAACCATTTCAAAGACTCAGCTCCTTTATTTAACCTATGTATTGGTTTTTCCTATTATAATTATAGTAATACTACGTCTGTCTCTTGACTTTTGGGATCAACGAGAAACCCCCATTGATGCGCTGTGAATTCGGTAACTGAAATACTTAATTCGACTCCAGCTGCCAGTGTTGTTCCTGCCTACTACTCATCGTATCCTCGTGCTATTATTACGGTGACATACCTACCCTACCGAACTCTGGGTCTATATAAACAACTCGAACGACTTAAATCAGTTTCAATAAACAGATCCTCAGTCACTGATTAACACTCTAGTGGTACTGCAAGACGAGCAACTATCAGCTATCGAGTTCAAATATATTTGGTCAACAACACATTAAGGCCAACAGTGACAGTCGATATTACAGACTTGTAAACAATTGTTGAACAATTGAATTTTAGAATCGGTTTTTGAAATTCGTCAAATTTGAAATTACGTTACCTGAAGTGGCATTGCGATTAAAGCGGAGGTTTGAATTAGAAGAAATTCTATACTGTCAGTTGGTTATATTGAACTTACCCGACAATTTATTTGGGAACCTACTTCGTACTTTTACTTAGTATTAAATTTGTTGACGCACAGTACAGTGTCCTTCGGAAGTTATTTTGTCAAACGGATCTTGTCCTTCGATCCTTATCTGCTGATATTTACAAATCAGACCGTTGTGAATCATCAATACTTTGAACTAGCGGTAAGTGCAATAATATTTATTAATAATTACATTGATCTACATTCTCTATTGTCAATTGTATTGTGTGGATGCATCTACAAATATTTTATCAGTCAAGTGCTGGTGTTATTTTACATCATTTACGTTGATGCTACCTATTGCATCCGCATTCTCAAGTCACAAGTAGCAAGTGTCATCGGGTTTTAGCTTTTGTTAGTAAACACTTATCCGTGTCAGTCATGCATCCATATGATCTATCAAACTGATAGCAGCATTGCGTTGTTGATTGTTTTTAAAATTTCATCGTATGACATTCATTTCATTGACTAGCAATGCTCAATGATTTTAAAATATCATATTATTGAATCGTTGCATTGCATAGCATTGCATTATCACTGGTAGCTATACATTACATTGCAGCTACCACTGTCAACTGTTAATCGTTTTTATTGCTGCACCGTATTATTCCCTACATCTGTAAAAGTGCTTGAGGTTGAATTGATGATAACATATAAGTACATGCCTACCCACTATATTATTCTTTTATGTGCTTCGAGGCATAAGCCTTAGTTTTTTGCACAACATTTACAGAAATCTCAGAATGTTGCCTTTGAGATTAGGAAAACTTTCATAGGGAGAGGTTGTGGATCGCTTGCAACCTTAGGTTTGTATGCCAGTGCTAACAGTGCTAAGGACCACTTGAGTGAGGCATAGATTGATGGATTCGCGTACCTATATGTACCAGCGTGTAATAGTCGAGCACTTGGTATATTAAAGTTTCGTGAACTCCAATCTCCAATGCTGTTTGTACACAGTATCTCACACTCTGTTCATATTACCTATACTTGCAACTTGCTTGCTTTTTTACAGTATACATCATACGATGCGATGGTGTGATGTTGTGTAGTGGTGAGTCATCAACTATTTTGTGTGTCACCTATGGAGGAATTGTCAGTCACCTGTGTGGGTCGATGTTCATGGCAATGGCAAGTAGACAAAATGCAGACTTTACTTTTAGCGAACATTTGTTGTGATGCTCAAGGTAAAGCATCATTTATTTTTGACATCAAACAGATTTTAGTTTGCAATTAGCCGCGTCTCTAGTACTTTTGTGTAATCGACATAATGTTTACTGGTGCTAGCGCAGGTCATATAGCGGCAATTACCCTAAGTTTTCCTCTCAATACTCAGCTTCAGTTGTTGGCTACATTTATTACTTTACTTATCATCAATACGAAATTTCTTTAGAAGGATAAAAGTTAAGAAGTTTTACCCTGACGTAAATAAATGCTAGTCCAGGGAGCATTAGGAGTACGTGCTTTGGGAGTTTTTATTGTAATTGTATCCTGAATGAGACAAATTAAGGGTTATTTGGTAGTCTTACTTCACCAGATCTTTTGCAAGACCTGTTATGATACAACAGATGTAATTCATGTTAAAACGAATGTCAGCATGTATGTGTTCAATTGCAGTAGAAAAATGTAGCCAGGTTTTGTAACGACTCGAAAGAAAAAAAGAAAATCATGTTTGCATAGCGGTTTGGAAAACCGTAATACGATAATGTAGATTAAATGAGGCTAAGGCAAGTCTCTTGATAAAAATAGTCACAGGTTTTTTCTTTTCCGTAAGTAGGGCAATGCTGTTATACCAGGAGAATGGAGGATATACATAGGACTGGAATTTTAAAATATAGAATTTATTGCAAACGAGAATGATAATGCAGGGCACTTTACTTGCGTAATCCACACATTTATGAACGCGCTGCAACGCATAAATAAGCCTGTCGATTGTTATTATGAAAATATTAGTATTAGTAGTCTAATAAATAAATAATGATAAACGTAATATAAATATAATTTATAATATTTATATATTATTTTATTATTATTATATTATTATTATATATATATTATATAATAGTTAAATAATGACATTCCTGACTCTTCTAGTAGCTGGAGCTAAATCTGCCACCACAATTCTATTAGTTTATACATTCACAATTTTTATGATTTTTTAATGGATAGCACCTTGATCTTTTACCTATTCGCTGGATGTCATTTAAGCATATTAAACATAATAAACTTTTTTGCTACATTTGATGCTAGGAAGTATGCATTTACGAGCGAACATGTAATAAGTGTTGTCTCATTAAATATGTTATCACGATCCAGGATGTTGGTCCGTATAAACTGGCATAGACTTGTATTTCGGTCTTAGGCATAAGGGCGTTCACAACTTCACAGTGTAAACACATACACACGTATTTCGTCGTTGTGGTTGTAGGATGCCCCTAAAATAAGTCCACGTGGGTTTCATTTCATGCGGTGACACATCGTATGAGTAATCTTCTCTAAGTTGGGTTTGATTTATTCCAGAACATACCAGTTTAACTCATTCGCAGTTTTAATCTCTTTTTGGCGCATATATAAAAGGGTGTTTACATATTTTTATGGACGGATATCAATACAAACCTTTGTATTTAAATCCAGTATACAGTGGATTTCCTGGTATGGTCCAATTAGGAACACAGCAAAATTGTTTGCTTGTGGTGACTTAAAAGTAGAAGTGCAGCTTACAATGTGCAAAATAGAGTACTTTTTAAGAGATGTAACGAATATATATTGGAATGTAATTATAATGAATAATTGTTTTTGATCTAACGCTTCTGACAGAAGTGGGGTTTGCTGCATTGAATTCCATAAAGGTTAGAGTTGCAAAGGTGTAGGTACCTTAGGGCTAAAGAATATTGAGACATGAAAGTAAGAAGAGAATTCGTATAGAGAGAACTTGATTTTATTGCAAATTTGCTTGCAATGCTTTGAGATCGGCGAACACTAGTTGAGGTGGCCAGGGTCAATGATTTGGTTCTATTCTCCTCGAAGCAAATTCTTCAACACAGTAATAAAGCTGATGTAGTGTTTTCATGTTGTCGTGGTCGAACTTTTTGATTCAGTGGATCTGTGTTGTGTCCTCATCCTAAAGGAAATATTGTGCACTAGTTATAATGAAATTCAATATTGTAATCCGTAGGCATCGCAAAATGCCATCAATAGCACAGATTGAGGACGGGATGCCTGTTCTCACAAATTATTCAGTAACACCTAAGAAGAATCAAAATGATAATCAACTTTTCCAAAACGGAATCAGCAATGGAAACAACAACAAGAGAGATAAGTATGACTCCGAAAATTACCTCAATTCCGAACAAAACGGTAACTACACTAATGGAACTGGACATAATGGATACACAATTTCTAATGGGAACTTGAATGGAAATGGCGTCACACCACTTGACATGGAGGTAAGCTTTTGCTCACTGAAAATTAAGCCCTAGTTTTACATAAATGACATTTACGAACCATGTTGTGTTACATGTTACGCTGGAGTTATCACTAAGTATGTACTATAATTACGGAAAGCCAAAGTGTCCTTCGGAAAAGATCGATTCAGCGACTGGAACTTGTTCCTACGAATGTAGATAGCAATGGAACGTCCAAAGATTTAGGAATATTAAGGGCTACGTTCTGATCGTCAACATTATTATTAGGTAGATTTCAATCGTCTAGCTTCTAAACAATTTTATTTCCAAATAAAAAAAACAATTTAAATAAGTTTTTCGACGGTTGCAATGATATAGTGACATTGCAACAATAGAACTGGACTGGTTAAACGTTCAAGGTTGGTAGAAGTTCGTTATTAGACGAATTAGTATTAGAACTTTAGTCTACTAACCTTGGGTTACGTTATTATATCCTGACCGTAAAATACCACGTAACCTTTGTTGCGTGGGAAATTATTAATACACGTAAGAATGTGATTCATAATACATTGAACAGGTACAAACAACGTTTGCGAAAGTAGTCCTTGCAGAATGAAATCAGTTAATTTTATTTTTTGTTTTTCATTCTGGATGCTGGATTCCTAATTCCTATGAAGTACGTTTCAGCAAAATTGTAAATAATATAGAGAATTTGTTACGAACGGAATTTAGTGCTGAGTACTGAACGGAAACGGATTGCGTGTTTCCTTCCTTGAATCTTTACCTGCATTAAACTAGTAAAGATGTAGGAAATAAAATAGGGAAGGGACGGGGACGGAAGGGATGTAGGAAGCATGGGTACAGCACCAAATTTTCAAGTGTATAATACAATTACCAACTCGGAATTTCATCTTCTGTGCACTTGCATCATGGAATATATATGTTAAATTTGTAATTTTATAGCTCACAAATTCGATTGGAACATTTTTAATTCATGTAAAGATGTCTGCAACAGACTACACAATTGATCCAGTTGATTTTGAATCATTTGGGCCCTCTTGGCCTAGTTGGCTTGCATATTTATCGGAACCCATAACTCAGCCAAGTGCTAAAAATGAAACAGTGAATGTGAGTTTTATAATACAAATAACCACAGATTATTCGGTGTTGCCCAGTCCTTAATATTACATATCACTGACTACATTGTTTTCAGTGCTGTAGCTTTGGTATCCTACCAGCATTATTTTTCTTGTAATGTGACGTCTGCAGTTTTTACCTGCTTGGTATTTCCTTTCCCTCGCAATCAGTACAGTAGCATTGATTTGTTCATGTTCGTAAAAAATTCGTTCAACCGACATCATAGCTTTTAATACGTAATTATTTACGTACACTGCAGAATTACCCCTAACATGAGAGTTGTGGGAACTTAGGTCATAAAGCATATAGCTTTTATCAATTTACCTATCTTTAAATTAGACTTAAGCTTCGTAAAAAGTTCTAGATTTTTTCGGACATAATTCATTTTTTAAATTTGGTTTGATTCACATTTACAGCCAGAATTGAAAACTGTCGATGTCAAAGTTGTGAAAGTTGATGGAAATATAAACTCTGCCAAGAAGGCAAACGGTTTAAACGGAACCATTCAAAAGAAGGAAGAGGCTATCAAAAATGAAGTTCAAGTGGTTGCCCCTGATTCATCGGTTGATCCAAGTCTTGCATGGAAGCTGTCGGGCAAAACATACAATAGTGGTAAGTTTAGTTAGTAATTTGGTTAATTTAGTTAATTATTATTTAAGAAATTTGACTTTTAAAATCAACATAAAAGCACAACGCACAGAAATTATTTCTTGCAAATCGCGTAAACATATCCAGCAATCATTATGTTAGCTTGAGGACGATGAAGAAACTGAATCATTTTTGTGATTAAAATAGTATTTAAATTGACAACCTTTGTTATTCCTGCTTGGAAGGACGTATTAAAAAAATTCTTGCACGCGAACTTGTTGCTAAATCATGTATTTACCTTCGCTTCGTTACTTTCTGTCAAGATAATGCTTATTATGTTTACGCAATGGTTCAAGTAAGTGCAAAATAAAAGTGGCAGGCTTTCATATTGAGAGATAGAAACGTTTGGTACATAAACAATTTAGAGGTGAAGAAATCCCTGTCTCAGTACTTTATGCTGACCCACTAGTTTTTTTTATAGTAAGGCTATTGTCTAAACGGATACAATAAGCTAATGCTTCACAATTCCGAAAGTTTAAAAACTACTTGGTGGCTATTAAAACGTTCATGGTATGGTTCATGCTTCTGATGCTGTACTTAAATCAGCAGGTTTACTCTACGGTTAGGCATTTATTGATGTAAACATTTCCCCTTTTTGTGGAAAATTGAAATAGGTTGAAATTTACAACATAGTTAATAGTTAATACTGTAAAAGGCTAAATTTGGTACAATTTTCGAACTTGGTATCTCTTACAAATTTGAAATTCGATTTTTTTTTTGAAAATGCATTTGTGTGATATGTACGCCTGAAATTTGACAAGAAATTGTCTAATTCCCAACATAATTGTTTAGTTAGAGGTTAATTTTCGTGTCATTTTGGAGATTACACGGCTAATCAAAAAGGCATCTGAGCAAGTTTACTGTAGTCGTCTTGTGATTATCAAGCTTGTGTCGTAAATCGTTAGGATATCGTGTCACTGATTGTGCTATAACAGCTCCGTAGCTGAGAAACTATGGTGTCATTAAACTGTAGTTGAAATGCAATATATTTTCGATAATTCAACTAATTAATTAGGTATGCATTTATGATCATTATACGGATTGTTTCTGGGCAATCAGGGGTCAGTGATGACGGGAGTCAAGGCTATTTTACTCCGTATTTACGAAGTTTTTTTATTTAATCATGTAGGTACCTAATATTGTACACTACCAGTTCACGGTAGGATTAGCGAAGCTAGATTATAAGCTTTACTTCGCTTTACTACTAAGAATGCTTTTTTACTCGTGTAAAAATTTGTGTTCAGATGTTTACAGCTAAGCTTTGATATGGTTACCTATCCAAATGCTACACTATTAAGACTAGTCTAGAGAGACTTGGTGTATTATGTAGTCTTGCAACAATGTGGTTATTCAAGCTCCTTCAGAAAAAATGTTAAGCCACTCAGATTTTACATAATACTTGGCCACGAGCAAGTTCCTACAGTAGACTTGTGGAGGCGAACAACTTTTCGTTTTATTTGACCATTGCCAAATTGAAAATCCAGTGTGGAGCACGCTAGTCTTAAATGATGTTTCCGTTAATCGCAACAGACTTAGGTATTAGATATTCCTTTACCAATAGCCTTGAACTTGGCAAACTTGCTGATTGAGACCAGAAACCCGAATGCAAAATATTACTCTTTTGATCTTTGCTGACCATAGCGTGTTGTTG
>JAAXYX010003303.1:0-14828 GCA_036851915.1 Ptenothrix huangshanensis | reverse complement strand
AATAATAATAATAAGGATGGAGTTTAAATCCACTTCATGCTCGGTGGGCACCACATGTTCCAACTCAAGGCCAAGCTATCCTCTAATCGACCGATGATGAGGCGAATCATGGAAATTAGTTGAGTATCTCTATTCAGTAGGCCATAGCGACAGGTACTTTAAATTTCAATACTCTCTCGGTCATACACATGGATTCGTTCTGCTTGCTGGATTTATTATTCAAAAGCAGAGTTAATTATATAATGCATGGTAGACGGAAAGGTGCACGTGGAGGCAGTGAGCCATCGGTGGATTTATTTGTATTAGATTACCTATCTAAGTAATAAATTAGAGTGGAGCGCAATGTAATTTATTTATTGCATTGCCGGGAGTCGGTCTTGTTCGGAGTGGAATTAGGCAGGAGAAATATGCAAGAGTAATGGGAGCAATAGTAGTTAGAGTAATGGTGATAGGAAAAGCAATGGCTGTAGCACCAGCTTTATTAGCAATATCGCAGAAATCCATTGAAATACCGAGGAACGTATAGCGAAGTGCATTACGATAGTGCAGTGATGATTCTTGCTCAGGTATACATACTCCAGACACGTTGAGTAACTAAATGCGAAGCAGATGAGACCAGTGCGAAAGAAGAGTGACATGGGAGCGAGTGCTGAGTTCTGTAGCCACGGAATATGGGAATAAGTGGCCCGTGGATGGAGATGAGAACCAGAACCGGAACCAGAACCAGAACGAGGGCCAGAACAAGTTATCATGTGATTGAATTATTGGCGATGACGTTAGAAACGCGGTTAGGTAAATTTCCCTTGTCGTGTTTGTTCGTTTTGATAATTTCATTATTTTCTCCTCCAAATTTGATACATGTTGTTTGCCCACAACGTGGCGTTTCTGTCCAGATCCCGCATTTCTGCCTTCGGATTGTTGGTTGCGGGTACATACGCTCATTTATTCACATTGCATTCATAATGCTCTGTATGCTGTATGGGGCTCGTGAAAATTCCCGTGCTCGCTCTAACTTGCTGTTGTTGGTCGTATCGAATGACGTAAGATTATTATTCAAATTCAAATGATGCAATGTGAAGTGAAGAGTGTGGAGGGGCTTTCCATTGGCTGACATTAACTCACTTCTTCTGTCCTTCTTCCTGCCACTATCAAATATACATGTGGAGATCCGTAGTCACCGTCGCTATACCTATATCCACTCCAGTTTCCACAACATTTTCTCAAACTTGTTTTCCCTTCTCTTCCTTCCCTTTCCTTTCTCTCGCTTTTGCATTATCTGGATTCTATGTTTTCCCTTCCTACTTGAGAGTCGAGTTTGTCGGGTTGTGGATCTCGACGGGGCTGGTTTTGGTTCTGGTTCTGGATTGACTTAATGTTAGTTGTTGCCGTGTTTTGCATAGGTTTAGCTGGTGCTGGTACTCCTGGTTGGATGAGGATGCGAAGAGATTCGAGAAGTAAAGCTTGTTTATTCGCAGATGGAGAGACTAAACTCATTATAATATTAAATGACTCTCATCTAATGCATCCTCTTCCTTTTTCTCCTCCAGCGTTCGCACTCCCGGCAATTGCATCTGCTCGCAACGAACACTTTCCTATACTTTGCAATTATAAGCATTAGCTCTATTCCTCAGTGTAAAAAGTTAAGATTTTTTTCTTATTTTTTATCTATCTTGTTTCTACTAGTATTGGTATGTGGCTAGGTACTACTTTTCCAACCGCGTCGGAGCAAAGACGAAAATATCATTTAATTCTAGACAGTTTTTGAACATTTTGATATTTTACTCGTCTCCAGTCTAGACTGTTCTAATGAAAAATGAGAGTGAAAACATTAACCCCGAGATCATGTCAACATGCGGTTTAGCACTAGGCTTCTAACGGCTACTCAATGAATTTTAACAGAATTCCACAACGTTGGTCTAAACGGGACGAATCTTGTAATTTTATAACCATCTGAAGGGGTTGAATTGGGAGTTGGACTATGTGGGTGGACGCGGATGTCGAGCTCTATACATGTGAGTGTACTGCAGCAGTCATTTATTTACGAACGAGGAGCAAGACTAGCTGTGACTACTCCACACGGACAATGGAAATTGTTGAGCAAGTTTCCTCATCGCACCCAAGCACGATGAAGCTGGAATGCATAAGCAGTTAATACACCCGCTGATTACATTGCGTTGGTCGTTGTCGTGGCTAATGCATTCCATGTCCATGTGTGGATGGCGGAGAGAAGAAGGAAGCTTTGAAGCAAGTGAAAGTTGGTCTTCGGTGGTTTTATTTTGAATCCTCGTTTGGTTTGGTTCGGTTGGGATTGGACTGTAGACGTTTTCCACTTGAAATGAGTCCTCAAAGTGAGATTCTTGTAAAATACGGCTGACTGGAATTGTTATGGTTGTTTCACTGGGAAATCATTTCATTTCATCACAATGGCATCTTCTCAAAACACTGCGCCCATTAATTTCTTCCTTCCAACTCGGCTCCTTCGGCTTAGACTTGGCTGTTGCCTTTAATGCAGCTATAGATAATTACCTATAGACTGTCTCTATACATGCATCGGAGGTCTCTGCCTCTCCTCACTCTTGCTCAAATGAATTACTATTATTGCATATAAGTGCAAGAGATTGCGTTCAAGAAGCTACTCCTTTCGCTGGCTGGCCAGTCGTTTTCCTTCTGGTCAGGTCAATAAATTCCAAGGGGTTTTCATCAAGCCAAATTCCTGAGTTAATTTGGTTTCTAATTGCAAGTGGATGCGATTTATTTACAGATAATGGCACAAAAAGGAATAGTGAGAAGGGCAATAAGCGCTAATAATTGATCGAACCTTGGGCATTCTACCTTCTCATTCCTAATTTTATCTCTCTTGTTTTATCTTGTCTCTCGTGGTTTATTGCTTTTCTTCTGACGTGTTTCCCTTCCGTTTGGCAAAGCATAAATTGCAGGTGTATGCAGAGACATAAAAATAAATTGAAATGCTATTACTCGACTGCACTGTATTCCGGTGTGCACTCTTTGGAGGAGACATTTGTGTCATTTCTCCTATGATTGTGACGCTTTGATTGGATCATTTTTGTGTTTTATTTCGCGTCTTTCATTGACTTTGACCAAGACAACGTGATGTGAAAGAATAACCTGTCATTGTGGTTGTGATGAGCATGAGGATGGTCGTGATCGTGGTCGTGATGATGATGATCATCATCATGATGTTTGGGACTGCAGTCGCAATCGGCCGAGATTTTCGTCATTTCCTCCTGGAGAACTACATTGTAGTAAAGCTTTTGTAGTTTATTTTGCCTCTTTGTATTCGGCGCACCGAGGCCTAATGACACTGACAATGACAATGAGAGTGACAAGTGTGACGGTGCAACACGGCTAATCGTTGCTAATGCGACTCCTCACAGCCACCGCTGTGAGTGCTGGTAATAATCGTAAGGGAGTAAATTGGATGACGCTACACACTGCAGCCACACCAGAGCATCATCATCAACGTTTATGGGCACTTGTGAGCAGTCCTAATATACTCGCTATGTATGCAGGCATATAGACTTTATATCACTTTCCAACATCCACAATCAACAGCCCACGATCTGCAATCTAATCTGTGGGGATGGTCTCGGTGCTGGTCTTACTCTCGTGGTTTCCGTGTCGTTTAGTTTGACAGGGGAAAATAATAAGATGGTGTGCGTGCAAGGGTTAGTAATAATGTCACAGTTAAGCCAGAGCCAGACGAAGAAAATGTAATTTCGCTCCATGTTTTCCACTTTGGCCTCGTCCTCACCTTGAAATTGATTTGCAAGTAGCTCCTCGTTGCATCCTTCCACTTTTTATGTCCAACTTTCTGCTTATTGAAAGAAAAGGAAAGAGATTGGAGCAAAGGGAAATAGAGTAATGTTTTTGTTTTTGCTCGTAATTGATTTACCCTCTTGAGTCTCGGTTTTGAGTTACATCATTATCCGACGGATGAATCATTATCTGGTGGATAAACGTGGATGATGTAAATGTGGATGTGAATTGGTCCTTAGTCTGACAATTCCATTTTTCCGAGAAAACAACACTTTGATTTTGATTGCCTCTGCCTTGTAGTTTAGCTGCCGATTTTAATCTCGAGTGTTTATTGGACTGTCATCGGTACTTGTATTTTATTTGTATCCTATCACATCGCATGCCACAGTGTTTGATGTGTTTGTGGTAGTTTCGGGTGGATGTGGTGTGCCTTTCGTTTCGTGCGCTGTGGGTTCGTGCTGTGCATGTGTGTTCGTGGTTATTTATGCAGTGCTCTTATTTTTAAAGTCAGAGTCGGAGTCAGAGTTGCTTGAGGTTTGCCAAGAACATGCCGTGTGTCAACATTCGCAGAATTCCTCCACTCGTATTTATTCTCGCGAAACGAAATCTTGGCTGTGACTGTAATGTCGTGTAATCTAATGCAAAGTGTGGTGGATGTAAACGTTTCAGGATGCAATTCAATTTTAAACGCTTACAAAAAATCTTGTTGCTCTCTCGCGATCTGCTACTCTGAGGAATTTATAGAGGCACAAGTTATATTTAAGCATATTGTTGCCCCACATGCTAGCATTGTGTAATTATTCCCTACCACAAGTTCCTTTTGATCAAGACTCGTGGACTCGCAGGCATTGGGAAAGTTATAGCTCTTAATATGATTAAGGAATGGGAAAGGAAGCGATAATTAAAGAATTAAGATGGATGACCCAGAGACCAAGTAACTCGTTGGCGTCGGTTTTGTGGGCTGAGGTTGTCGTGGCTGTGGAGGGACACATGGATTCCATCCTACAGTCACATTTCAAACAAACTCTCGGGGTCTAAGGGATTCCAAGTAATTACACGATATTTGCAATGTATGGAACATTACATGCTGGCGATACATTAATTTGTGGGAGACAGTCCCTGTGGTTTTCTTCTGCTGTATTGTAACTCCACAAAGTTAAAGTTGTTCTTGGGCTTTGTCTTTCTCTTTGTAACCCGTTCTTCTGCTCTGGCTGCGAGGCATTCTTTGCTAAAACAACCAAGTTTTGGTCCACGCTATTACTATTAGTTTAGTAAATCAGCTCAGCAGTGCGGTTCTTCTCCTTGTCGTTTCCTTCGCAGTCTGCACCACTTTACCCGTTACCGTCACGATTCCTTACGGTTACAAGATTTGCACGGTTTACACAATTGCTCATAAGACGCTGTGTAATTCTATTAATCCCGTGTATCAGCTGTGCAGCTCCACAGACCGAGCGACGGATAATTGTTGGCTGTTGAGTCGCTGTCGTTGAGTCGGTTGCTTCTCCCTCTCAATTGCTCTGACAACATGGAAAATATAGACAGGATGTGGAATTTAAATTTGAATTCGCAATCACTGCATATTTTGCTTAACTTTGATTTGCATTTACCTTGAGACACAAATGTATGCAGGAGCTTGAATAGGATCCAGCGCAAACGATGGCAACTGTTGGAATTGAAAACCACAGCTATGTGTAATATCGGTTTGGTTGCACCGCAGATGCTGATCCCGGTGAAAATGATAATGATTTTGTAGGTTGAGTCAAAGATTGAGTCCTGAGCCGAGACTATTTATTATTATTCGCAAGTGCGTAGGTATGAGTGTGGCATTGGATTAGCATTTGTACAGAGAGAGTAAGGAATGACTGGGACTTTCTTGTTTGGGTTTGGCACGGCATGACCAGACTCCTGGCTGGTGCCGGTTCTGCTGCTGGTTGGTCCTCGTCCATAAACTTGTTGGCCCTAAATTGATTACAGTGAGTCGTATTATTTATCATGAGACAGCGAGCGACGGGGCCATGAGCCTTGAAACTGAGCTGTGGTTTGGTTGCTAGTGAGCCATGTGATGCGAGTCGGAGGCACTCGATGGCAACATTTGAGACATTGAGAATTTAAATAGCATTAGGGGTACGTTGGTGGTTTAATAGTTTAGTTGGAAGCAGCAAGTCATTTATATTTGCCTTTTGCCGTTTCCACCGTTTCCGTGTTTGGTTTGCGGGAAATGGAAACTGAAAGCGAAAACTAAAAGAATCAGACCACATCTTCACTGCGCCTCTGCTCCTGGCCTGGCTCTTCCCAGCCATATGGGCCTAATATAGGTTTGTATCTGCATTATGAATGCGCCTTCTTCGTCGTCTATCTCACTTTTTACTCTCTTCTATTTTTTATTCGCTTTTATTTCTCCCTCTGTTCTCTTCCTTCCTCCTCTCGTGGCTGCTGCATATCTTTAGCTTGCCAGTCCGCATCCGTAGATTATGGATAAATGTTTGAGGAGTTGGGAGGGGAAGGGAAGAAGGGAAGGCTGGAAAGAAGACAAGAGTTGCAGAAAATTGCACTTGCCATAAAACACTGCAAGTACCTCCACAATATGGCCCACTTACATATGCTTAATGTGCCTAAATATCTGTCCACGAAAACACCGAGACGAAGGCAAGGGCGGTGGATGTGGATGGCGATCTGGATCTGTGTCTGATTTACGGCTGTAATGAGAGGATACATCTGAAACTAAACGCTTGTTTGTAGAACACCCCACAATTTACGACTTCCACACTCATGCCTATGCATTTACTTATCTTTATAGAGCGCTGAAAATGCACGGCAAACACTTTTGAGCGTGCAATGCAATTGACATTTTAAAACTTGCATTGAGTCGTAAACATAAATTGTGTCGTGAGTGCCTAGATGTGAATTTTAAAATTGCCACCCCAAAGTGAGATATTTGGGACGACGACGAGAGTGCGATTTCGGAACGACTTGAGATAACCACAGTATTTATGTTTCACACCTAGGGAACGGCAAGGGCAAGGTCATACATTCAGGATTAATTTAGTTTTTACAATGCGACTCACAAGGCACCATGTTAAATGTGTGGCTTTATATAAAGCTACTATATATCTAAAAGGGTAATATGAAAGATTTACATTTTTGATGTCGCCCACTGTCTCGAACATTTTATATGTGTACGCCGCTGACGACAGAGGCTTTTAACTTTTAGGATTCCTTATCCCTGGCATGATTATGTACATTCAAGATGCTCATTCCTTTCCTAGCTTGGGCATCTGCTTGTTCGACATGGGACAAAATACGAGCATGAGTCTTTTTCTTTAGCTTCCTCTAAATAATACGTGGATCCAAATGCGTATACCAAGCGATAAACTTAAAGTAGCTTAGGTATATAAGTTTATACCTAGGTAAGTTGTGCGTGGACTGATTCAAACTGCTGACGGCTACACTGTCTTCCATGTCCATATCCTCGTAATAAACCGTACCCACAGCCGTTTTTGACTGGCGTAATCTGAAATGCATCCTAATCTTTGGTCCCAGTCCCAATCTTAATCTAAATCCAAGTTGACTTTGTAGACCCCAACTAAAAGCTAAAGCTAAGCGGATCTATAAATACACTTTGGCATTAGATAATTATTACCAGTGGTACATTCCACACATTCCATCCAATAAAAATACACGTCATAGCAATACAGAGGCAGATAGAGCAGTGCTTATTGCAATGCCAGCAAAGCTTTCTAGAAAAAGGGATTCGCATACCCTAAGAAGCGGTTGACATGGCGCTGAAGCTGACAGTGACAGCAATAGCGTAATTTTATACCAAATTAACTGCAACTGCAATGCTTGGCTTTCCCAGGCTTTCATTCTACTGCCGCGCAAAAGACTCAAATGGTACGTAAACAGAAACAAGCTAAAGTAAGGGAAAAAAAGAAATCAAAGCTGAATCATCCTCGAAATCGAAATCCTAATTCAAAATCCTGCAAGTGTTCAAATGACACGCCGAAAGAAAAAGGGAGATGGGGAAATAAAAGTTAAGGAATTCCCGCATGATTCCCGTGATTTGTGATATATTTGTGACGGGAGAAGGAACTCCAAGTTATCATCGTCGTTGTCGTTGTCATCTGCAGAGAAACGGAGCACAGCGGAGTTTAGCATGAAGCATCGTTCCTTCACCGTTCCACGACTGTCACGTTGACAGTTGCATTCAGCATCATAGCTATACGCATGCATTTGAGTTTGTTAAACGAATAGCGACAACCGAACGCGAATCTATAATAAGAATACATATTTTGAGAAAATCTCGATACTTTTATTACACGTGTAGAAACAGACTTGTAGGAACATGTTGGTGACACAATAGCCAGCCCTCAGCAGTAGTCCATACGGAATTTCTCCTTCATCACACAACGAGGAATCTTCCAAGGCTTTTCTTTGATTTCCTCCTTGAAGACTTATGGTTAATTCCGGAAAAAGATTATTTTTTTTAGTTGTCTCGTTAAAGGAAACTGTTACTTGTAATGTTTCTCTAATGTCCAACAAGATTTCGTGTGCAACGTGCAGCAGCTTTATTACGCAACTTGTGCAAGATGGTTAGACTCAATCACAAATACATAAATGCTCCACTGGATCCTTTGTGGGAAGACAAGCATGACAGAAATAAATCAATTGCAACTTTTAATTTGCGAGTAATTCCTAATTACGGAATGCAAGCACGTGGCCCCTATTTCATTTTGAAAGATGACATTCTTGACTAGAGTCAGAGCCAGAGCCAGAAGAAACGTTTCTAATAGACGTACGATGGCCCGATTAATTACAGCAGTTAACATTAATACCTCCTAACTTATTCCAGACAGGGTTTTGGCTCGTCGGGAGGGAAAAGGAAGAATGAGAAAGCGCGCTGTAAAAAAGAATCGGTGGCTAATGATAATGATGATGACGATGCCGATGCTGGTAGCATCAAGTCTCATACTAATAGGCCAGACTAACTAAGTGTATGCAAATCCCTTTGCTCGGTCGAGCTGGAGGTAATAAGTAGGCAGAATATTGGGAAGGTTGGTGGGAATTATGAAAAATGGATTTGGGGGAAATGGGAAAAGATTGCGTAAGTATTTAATTTCGATTTGTATGCGATGCGCGAGAGATAGGAGTTTGTGAGGCGATGGCTGAACAGATGTCACTTAAATAAATGATTGGAAGAATAAATTGCTACTGAGATACGAAGTTGGGGATAAAGTGATTCCTCTTTTTCTACATAACAATTGCTTATGATAATCGTGTAGCTGCACCTACGAGTTTCCTTTGCTGTTTGCTCTTCTCGTTCTCTTTCTCTTGCTGTTGCTGTTTAGCACTTGGCAGGACGACTCGTGGCGCTTTATTTATTTGTTGGCGTGGGATTGGCTTGAAGGGGATGAGCGGTGACTGATGCAGTGCGTGCGACACTGTCATTCAAGTGTGCAAGTGTGGCAAGATAAAAAGTAATTACAGTTACGTCGGGACACACTGTGATTATATCGGGAATTGGGATCCAAGTGAAATTCGCAAATGCGAGATGACGTGGTGGACTTGTGTGGAGCTGTTGACGGCGATGTTATGATGGAAATTCAATGTCATCATTCCCTCAGTCAACAGTCAGCATCCAACTTCAATCTCCATGCAAATGAAATGAATCGTCGCGTCTTCCTCCGTCTTCCTTCACTCCACTCCCGTCTGCATAATTACATTCACACAATGCAGGTACAACACACCTTCGCATCGCATTCGCATTACCATGCTACACTCAAACTCGCATATGCAAAACAACAAGGTATATGATTAAACTCCTTCCAGGCTTGAGTTTCAACCGATGCGAGGCGATGCGATGGAAAGGATCCCAAATTTGATTTCCAAAATCAGTTCAGATCAACTCAAATCGAACTTGTTTTTATTCCAAAAAGGAGGCATCAGCCAAAACTCAATTTTTGGAAGATGTGTCTAAAGTTTCAAGTTATTTTCTCCAAGGGTTTCAAATAAGCTACTTTGTTTCTGTCTTTCAAAAACGAGAAATAAGAAAAATAGCTAGGGATATTTCTCCTGTTTTCTGAGAATTTTTTATCAGCAAGCAAGCATTTTAAAAGCTGTTAATAATTACACTTTTTGGTGTTTCAGAAAGGGACGAAAAATTTCAGAGCCTTTAAAGGCTCTGAAATCTCTAAAGCTCTCGTCAAAATGAATGTAGAAAATTGCGCAAAAATGTGTTAATACACGAATGCTTAAATTGAAAAACCTCTTTAAACCTTGAAAAAGAACTTTAATAAAATCAGCAGGTATTACTTTCTTAGACAAGATTCATTTTTAAATAGACACCTCAAACATCAGAACTCCGTACAAGATATTAAAAATATTTTTAAAAAGGTTTTATTATGGTTATGAAAGCATGATTATAAGATTAACCAACTTCCAAAATTGTAAAAACCGTGGCGAAGATTCTTTTAGAAGACTAAACAAATAAAAAAGCACAAACTATTTCGGAGCTAGAAATAACAGAGGTAAATGGTACATTGGTGGTTCTCCAAGTGTTGGTCTTTATAAAGGAATTTTGACTTTTGAATTCATTCCTACTCCTCCTGGTCAGGTAAGGTTCTGGGAAATTTCCACGACACTTTATAATAATACAGGAAACACATCGTGGAACATGTGGAAGTTATTCTGCCCTAGTCCGGAATCCAAATGCATGGCGAGGTTTAAGCAAGTTTAAAATGAGGTAAATAAAACAAGCCACGAAAGGGCAAAGTAGGTAAGTGTAAAAAAATAAAATGTCACGGCAGCCTATTTAAGTTACGGTACCACTTTCCGTCTTGACTCACTTTGCTCTCGATGGCGGTGTGGGTGGTTTGTGGAGGAAACAAATGAGAAGGGAAAAGGTCCCACAGTCAATAATACGAGATCAAATAAACCCTCTGCGAGCACGGGGAGTGAGAGAATGAAATCAAAGTCAAAGTCAAACTAAACCGAAGTCAGTGTCAAAGACAAAGTCAAAGTGAGAGACACCGGGACCGTAACCGGCGCCGGCAAAACCAAAAGCTTCAATCAACTCGCCTCATGCTTTACAACAGTTGTCCTTTTTTTACCAAAGCCATTTCATTGTCAAGCGGACCGGACCATTGACTTAACTCGCTAGCAGAAGGAAATCAAATTGAAATCCGTTTGGTGTTCCTCAAGCAATCCAGATCCAGATGCACAGGAGGAACAGAACGGTATGCAGTCAGTCTCGTACCTTTATAATGTGCAGCAGCAGCACAACCTTAATTTATTGACGCTTACCCAAAGATTAAACTTGAACTAGAAGTGAATGCAAAGAAGAGCCAAGGCGAAGGAGAGCAGCGGGAGAAATGTGAATGGTGATGGTGATCTCTTCATTTGATTTCCAGGCACTAGGTCACGTCACGATAATCCTTCCAAGATTCCTCTGTCACTTCTTGTTCTTATTGCTCTTCTTTGCTTTGCCTTTGCTGGATTCCAATCTCGCAATCTTATCATATCCGCCTTCCTTTTCTCTCCTTTGGATCGTCCGCAGTTACTTGAGTGTGAGCATGAGGAGGCGGACAATTTAAAAAGACGTGGGTCTTTAGGAGAATAAATTTCAATGCCCAAACTTGACTTACGTCACATCGCATTCGCATCCCATCACCTTCGCTTTGATTTCAAATTGAAATTTTGATAAGTAAAGTAACACTGAAGAAATAGAACACTCGGAGAAGTCAAAGAAAGCTTCGGGCTCCATTTGTATTCCACTACATACGTGTCTAGATACATCTTGTTGTATGTGTATTATATGGACAAGGCTTTTGCTGTAACTTCCATTTACTTCAACTCACTATTTCTTGTTTACAATGCCAGCTTTGTTTAGCCCAACTCCGTTTGGTTCCTCTTTCTGAGTTTATGTTTGAGTTACTGCTTTCTGAGCGAACGGGTGAGTGACTTTTGACTTTGACTTGATCCGTTACCGCTACCATTACGTTCTATCCAATCCCCTTGACTCGGGCAAACTGTAACTGCGTTGATTGCTACAAGTAATGATAGTTGAAACCAAACCATTTACATTACATAATCTTATATTGTACTGCGTTGCGCCGTACAATATACCAGCACAAAATTCAAGAATTTCATTTCCAACCTTGTTTTCCACAAAGGACAACAGCTAAAAGAAGCAATTAAACGAACACATTATTTCTTCCCCAACAGCCAATTTTAAACTCACATACCAATAAACTCTTAATGCTGGTGCACAAAACCTTTTCACCGTATAGATACATAGATATAAGGAAAAATAACATGGTACCTTATGGAAAGCAGCATATATTCATTTTGAGTGGCGATGTAATGAGCCTTAATTTTATTATCCGCACTCACCTTAGTTTCAATTACTCCTTTACTACTAGAAATAACAGAACTATTTCACATTCCAACCTACATAAGTATTTTTTGTTTCAAATCTCTTTCAAGAAAAGGAGTAAACGTGCGTTTAAAAACACCTAGATTTTGTAAAGCATAAAATTAGTGGCTTTGCCCTTTGAAATATTACGACAGGGAAACAAGGAATTTACTTGCTTTAAAAACTTTGAAAATACAAATTAAGTAAGTTAGGGCGTGGATGGAGGAAAAAGCATATGAAAGATCTTCTAAAGGGAGTAAGCTTCTATCTATATCCAAGCGTTTAACGGCGTTTACGTGTGGAGTGAACGCTTGTTAAAATGCAGATAGACTATTCTGATTCCTCACAACTTTTCAACACCAAATGATGAAATGCATGCGAAGCGAGAAAATTAAACAAACACGTAACACGTTCGAGGCGTGAGAATGTAAAGAAGAAGACGAGGATGAAGACGATGAAGAAAGAAGGATTGAGACGAGCTGCATAAATAGCAGGGACGAAGGAAGAACGAGAGAAATAGGAAGGGGAACTGAGCATTGAGAGACAAGCGAGTGGAGTAAATACTCGTGGAATCTTGACTGTGTGCCTCAGTCGGTGTTTAGTTGTTCTTGCACGGGAGTCATTCATTCAAGCTGCGAACCAACGTACACATACATCCAGTCATTCACAACCATCCTGACTTGGCTCTTCACTCCACAGCAATAGCCATACCTCATCCGCACACGCAACAACAACACCTCTCACACACATTGCCACACAAGAAATCCCAACGTCCTTGTGCATATTGAGTCCAGTGAAAGAGAAGCTGAAACTTTTCTCATCTTCTTTTATCAGCTCTCGTCTCGTCCAAAGCTAGGAAACGCCAACGCAAAGACAGACCAGTTTGTTTTTCTTCGCACACACTGAACTCTGCTTCGGTATTGGACTTGGAATTAGAGTCGACATACCCACACTCGGCTACTCAATGGCCACTACATTGCCCAAACTTTCCCAGCATAAATTTGCTGACTAGGTCGGAAGCGAAAGGTTGGTGTTTGCGTTGGTGTTATTAGTGTGCTCGATAGAGGCAAAGTAAAGTCTGACAATGCAACGGCCTGATTGTGTTCCCGAGAAAAGGAACTGTGGAATTGGACATATTCTTCCGCGGGTTCTCTTAGGCAATCGCAATCGCTCCTGTAAAATATGGTTATGTGAAAAGTAAGTGGGACTGAACGACAAGGGCGAGCACTTGTATGTAGTTCACGTCCAACCAACAGAATCACGCAAATGGAAAAATAATATTCATTGCTACAAGTTCATTGTAAGTTGTCTCTGCTCTGTTCTGGTCGCGGTTCTTCCTTCGAACTGAATTTAGATTTAGATGAGGATTTGGAAATATATGTGTATGATAAGTTTGGCCATTGTGATCTTGATTGGGATAGTGACTGTCATTTATGTCCCCTTCTATTTGTGTTTGCACAGGTTCGAGATTTACGATCGTGACTGATTTCTGGTGATTGTGACTGCGAATCCAAGACAGCAATAACCCCCGCCATTCTTCCGTGGCATGCGGTTGTGAAGAAAAGTTCCAGAAGAACAGAAGGATTCCAGTAGTAGTACAGTGTTTACATGGTTATTTTGTTAAGGATGAATTTGCGTAAGGTTCTATCTGACGCTGTCGCGATTCCTTGGTGCTTTGTACAGGAAGCGGGAAAGTACTGGTATGTTGAGAATGAAGGGTCGTGACTCGTTCAGGTATTTGTAGACACTCTGTCCGTGTTTCTTCTATTGCCACACTCAAATAGAGATTCGAATTGAAAAGGGTTGAGGAGAAAGGACGATTAATTGATTACATTGAAAGTGAAAGAGAGAAAGAGAACGATGACGTCGACGAGTGTTCATGAGACAGAGGAACGCCCGGGCGGGGGGAAGAAGGAGCCGATCCCGCCGGTGCAAGTGATAATTCACCAACCCTCGCCCCCCACGCACCCCTCCGAGCTTCACATGCAGTTGTTGTCCGTGCCAGTAGCCAGTTTTGAGAGTGGGATAGTGGTGAATAGTGGGGGGGATGGGCTGGATCCGTTGAGTGTAGTGAAGCCCAGACGCTACAGTTGCAATACGCCGTCAAGAAAAGGCTCGGCGAGTGGAGCGAATAGTCCAAGTTCACGACGACGAAGTAGCTTGGCCGCTGTCAAGTGGAGTGCGATTGCCAGGCGTTTCAGCATGGGAATGTCACATGACCGAGAGCCTCCGGAGGATCCTGCAAAGGTGAGTCTCACATTTCATTCCTTCGCTACAAACTCACTCACTCCCTCGGCGTTTTCCCAGGCACCTCTGACAATCTCTTTCCGTCATTGGCACTGCAGAGACGACATACTTTTCAAAAGCACCGTCCTCACAAACTGACGAAGGAAAGCAGCATGTAAAATGTGAAACACATTGAAACATGCTCGTCTTTCCTCTGTCTATCTCTCCATCGCTTTAGACATTTCCATCCATAAACCGTTGCCGTTTCAGTCTCACCGTTCCTAACTCAACAATTCATAGACGGAGAAGGCAGATGGGGAAAGTTTACTTCGTTTCCACGCTTGTCTCATTTTTACACAGAATTTGTATCATACGATTCAGGCTCCGTCCCGTCTGCATTCTCCTCCGCGTTCAT
>JAAXYX010003302.1:0-11763 GCA_036851915.1 Ptenothrix huangshanensis | reverse complement strand
GATGTGGATGTGGATGTGGATGTGGATGGCAATGGCAATGGCATCGTAAATTCTCTGGGTGTAATGATAATGATCCGTCAATTCGAGAATAAATATCCTGACTCGTTTTTCCTCTAGGCTTTCCTTTTCGGATTCCCTTTCGCAATTTAGTATCGTGTAGAGTGCATCGTAACTCGTAACCGTAACTTCTTTAGCTGTAAGTCGTAGTCGTAGTCGTAGTCGTAGTCGTAATCGTAACTACCAAATCCCATTTCCATGTGCATCATCCACTCGCACTTTCCAAAATGTTCGAAGAAGACTTGAACATTGGAATGGAGGAGCATTTTCCGAGTAGAAGGAGAAGATGAACAAGAGGAACGACTATAAGTACGTGACCCAGGTCAGGCCGGGACATGGAACAAGGTGCTTGTCGTACCTATTAAGTGTGAAGCTACCTACTTACGTTTACCTTAGACTAACGTACAAACATGAAGAATGAAGAAAAGTAAGGAAACACTGTACTATATATTATACATACAGGCACTTCCCTACACATTTCCTAAATACCTTGCTTAAATTCTCTCAGTCCTCGTCCTCAAGCCGTCCCATTTCTTTTCCCATTAATACAAAGGCAAACAGCGTTGCAGGTTTTTTTATTATTTTATTTAATAGTTTATATACGACTATAGGCTGACTAGTAAGTAGTAAGTAGTGAAATGATAATGCCCATGTCGATGCAATCGATGGGTACAAGTACAAGTACAACGACGGTGATGATGATGGTGACGGTGCCATAGATCCAGGTTTTTTCCACTTTTACCACCAAGTATTACCATTTTAACGAGGACATTTCAGTCTCAATAATCATCTTTATCTCCGACAATTTGCCACAACACACAATAATTATATTAGCCGTACACCCGAACTTTCTCACCTCACCTCGCCTCACATTCCACTTATTCCACTATTTTCGGTAATTTTCACAGATTTTAAATGAACGAATCTCAAAATTGATCAAAAGTAAAGTATGTAAATATGTAAAAGTGCGGTGAATTGATTCAATAAAGTTCAGGTGTACATGGGAAATATATCATTTTACGTGTTTTTCGTAGCCTGAGAAAAGTTGTTTGCTTCCGAATTTGTCGAGGAAGGTATACACACCCAAAACAGAATGGGATTTGGGATCGGAGATGATTTTTATTTGGGAAGGGAGACGCAACAGTAAAATGTTATTGTGTCCACTAGTAATGGAAAAAATGAGAATGAGTACCTTTTAGTACTGACTAGTCATAATTAGATTGCATCGACGATGCTTAGTTATGTAAGATATTTATTGATGATGATGATACCAACGACAGAAAGGATTTCGCCATTTATGCGTCTAGACGCCACATCTTCTCTGTTTAATATTTAAGGGAATAAGACACCGAAACGGAAAGAAAGAACGGGAATCGGAACTAGAACCAGAATTAGATTGGGATTTCTTTTTCTCCGAGCTTTCGATTAATTATTTGCATTATTCTTACTGTATACAATATTAGTATGTGAAAATCTATTTTTAATCTTCTTTGTTCATTTTAAAACTTCCACAATCACATAATTATTATGAGTAGTGAAAAAATCGAGTGTGTATTTAACTAGGTGGGGAGAGAAGAAAAAATGAAGGATGATATTTATAAGCGATCACACTGTGCCATTATCATTACGATTACGACCAGCATTAAAATGAACAAGACCAAGACCAAGACCAAGACCAACATTAATACACCCTTGTCTTGTTGTAAGGATGTTTGGCATTTGGCATAAATCTGCAAGTTCATGGTAGTAGTAATAATGGCGTATTTTGACGCTCATTAAATAAGAAGGATTGAGAACAAAAAATTAAAGGCAGTTGCAGTGGTTTAACTTTTATGAACCAAACCACTATACTATAATGCTATGAGGATGACGATACTACAGACTGCAGACTACAGATCTGATAATGATGAGGCATTTACTCTATTCTTACTATTACAAATATATGAAGTGTTAGCATCAGCATCAACTATCAACATTATTATTATTCTCACTTCCTTTAGTCTACAGTATTGAAATAATTGCAAATTTCAATTCGCATTACTCTTACTATTTCACTTATTATTACAATTTACAATAGGTACAACTTGAAGCACATTGCGATCTACGTAAATGTGCGTTCTGAGGAGAGTTATGTACATACATATATCCTCTAATAATATTTCCCTTTCCGAATTTTATTGTCATTGCTAATTTAATGTCCTTGAACTCGTCAAGACCAAAACCAAAACCAAAACCAAGACCAAGAGCAAGTGGAAATCCAAATCAACTCAACTGTTATGCTGTGAGAAGTATATCTGTAGAGACCAGACCAGACCAGACTGAAGAGAAGAGTGAAAGAGTTGAGTTGAGTGAGTAAGCAAATGAAAAGATAATCCGCATTTAAACCACTATTAGCACTCCTCAAGACACCAGCACCAGGTGTGCATATCACTGGCTCTGGTTACAGTGGTTACGCTAATAGTTTAGTCTAGAATAGAATCACACCAGAGAATGCCTCTCTTGAATTGGACAAACGATCAAGAGAGGAGATGGAAACGGTACGTCGAGGTTTCTCAGTATCTCTTTCTCATTCTCCTTCTCTCTCTTCTCTTCCTCAATTCCGATTCAGTCAGTGTTTGGCAATACTGCACTGTAATATCTTTGAACATTTGTGCAAGGAACACTTTGGAGTCTTGAGGTGAAACAGAAACAGAATGCATCGGTAGAAAGAGAAACAGGTAGTGAAGTGAACTCTAACAATAAAAGATGAGGAGATGCGTTGAGAGATTAGGAGAGGATTCTCAACAATCTCTCCTCTGCATTTCGTAATCAAAGGATAATAGGAGAGGATGGATGGAATGTATACGTATAAATTCAAGTATTTATCATGCAACTGGGATAAAGACTGATGATAAGGATATGGTGTACTAATACCTACCGTATACAATATATCTTACTTAAATAAAACATCTTACTTGGGAACATTTTCAGTCCGAAAGGAATTTATGCAAGGTTAACGCTTTTAAAAATATAAAATCCCACTAAGCGTAATAATAGTTTAAATGGAATTTATTGCCTTACAAAAACCTTACAAAAATATTTTTAAGATGCATCTACACGTGTATTATAATAAAATTAGGAATTTACTAGTTGAAAGTTCAAGATATTTTCGCTCATTTTCCGGTTTTTGTCTAGGGACCATTTTCACACTGGAACAAGCTAATAGAACGAGCATTTTCTAATGGGATTTAACACGGAAAAATTACACGAAAAATGGGTCCCTTTTCTAATTACTAGTAGACATGAGAATTTCAAAAAGTGAAAAAAGTCCAATTTACATCGTTTTATGATGTCTAAAACTCCATTTTCCGTTAGCATGGTTTGTGGAAAAATTGAAAAAACATTTCTCCGTATAAATGTACCTACATGATAAAACCCATTTGAAAATGCTCGTTTTGGTTCTGTGTTTGTCTGAAAGTGAAAATGGTTGTGAGGACACAAACGGAGAATGAGCGGAACTACCCTTGTAGGTAACATGTACTGTGTAGATTATAGATTGTAGTTTTGGTATGACTTCTCCCAATACCTTAAAATTAAAAACGTTCTCATGTTAGCCTCATATCCTGTCGTCTGGTAATAAAGTGCTAGTGCAGAAGACCAGATTGAATTGAATTCCGAGGAGCAAAAATAGATTTACCTACTTCCTATAAGTATAAGCTGACTTTATGCTTACCAACCTGGTCCTAATTGCATTTTTAGCATCCTGAAAGTTGAAAGTTGAACGGAGGAAATTACATAAGTGGGGAGAAGTGAGGAATAGCTTACCTTGCCATCATCATCTCGAACTTGAATACGACGCCCTTCCGCCGACTTAACCTTCGCACCGATGGCAACATCGAATTCCCGACCGGAAACCGGCTCGATCCAGATGAAGTCTCCCTGAAATTGAGACAATTAGAAGTCAAATTATCACAACACAATCAAATCAAACACACAATGAAATCCAGAAGGAGCACAAAATAAATATCAGGTCTCTGTCCATGTGCAAACCCACCACTTATTTCACTGGGATTGTATTCTATCGCTATTATCATTGTCATTATTGTGTCAATCCTATTTAGTCTATGACCACAGTACAATGCAATTCTCATCAACTCATCGCAATCACAATCTAACCACAATACACAACCACGCTCATGCACAGAGCAAACATCATAACCATGAATCGAACCAAGAAGAAGAACATGAACGTGAACCTCACCAAACCAAAGTAAGGCAAGGTGAAATCAGACAATTATTAATAATTGCTTCCTATAGTCTTCATATTATCATTACATCTGCTTTACTCACTCACTACGAAATACGAAACGATGCACTGCATCGGATTTGATTTGTGAAATATTTGGTTTCAATGCAGTACAGAAACAGAATACAGTAGAATGGTAATAGTAACAAAATAGCTCGATCAGTAGTGATGATAAAATATCGTTAGCAGAGGTAGTACAGTAATTAAATAATATTTATTAATTGATTAATTGCTTTTTAATTTGTCTTAATTATTAGAATCACAATGGATGGGTTTACCAAAACGATAAACTTCTCAGGCTCATTATCTTTGCCATCGGCCACACTTTGCCGACGTTCAGCTGGTTCATTGTCTCCCATTATGGATCAATTACGACAATCGACGATCATCCGACAGAATCCGATCAGGATTACGATTACGATCGGGCTATAAATATGGATATCGATCTCTGTCCGTATTCTTGCAGTTACTAGTGACCGATGTGAAATTGTTGAAAGGAGCATGGAACTATTCGTGTAATAATCAGTCGTAATTATTCGAGAGATGGTTGTCTTCTATTAACTACTTTATTATTTTTATTTCCATATGATGATGATTTTGATGCGATTCGAATTCACTACTGCACTGTAATTACGGTAATAATTGTAATTGTAAAAACTGTAGCATCTACTAGTGACTAGTATTTTACAACAATAATTGATGCTGTTCTGGAACTAGTACATATGGAAATGATAGTTGCGGTAGTAATTGTACTAATGGGCTTTGAGTAATTTAATAGTTTTGTTCCTTTCTGTTTGTGTCACGTAGATTTGAACTATGGCATGGAGGTTGATGGTTGGAATTTGGAATGGAATGGAGTCGAATTGAATCCCAAAAGCCACAAGTCAATCCAAAGACCACTGAAGTGCTCCACTAAACTGCTCTGATTTTGCAGGTACTTTGTTCGCATTCACATGATGATGATAGTTGGGAGAGTTCTATCACTAACTCCAAGGTAGACTGATTGCCCTTATCTTTATCTTGCATTATTAGTATGGAAACCTGGTGATTATTGATGTTGTAAAAGGACATTTTTGTCCAATGTAATCACCTCGGAATTGCTATTGCGATTATCATTACTCTGCTAGATTCACTTGTTCCTTGTAAAGTGACGTATATTGTATATCGGTTTTTTTATTACTAGACATGACAATGACAACTTTTGCTACATGTGGATGAGGATGCCATTTTTCTGATGAAGTTACGGATCGAATTCGAGTCGATCATAACAGGGGCTGAGGACAATGATAATCAGCATGAGCAGGTGATAAGGTTTCCTATGATGTGACTTACGTACCATTATTTATTGTTTAATTTATAACTAACTATTAGCATCCGAAAGTAGTGAGTAATTATAAATATATATATAGTATAAATGATTATGTTCCAATATGCATTTCTTGTGTTATTTTAACTTAGCAGATGTTCAAATTGACGTTCGGTTGGAGAGGAAATCTAAATCTTGGAATTATGCCCGCTATTATTATGATTATTACTATTTGGGAAGCATGCAATTGTATTTATAGTTCATTGTCATAGTCAATATGACTACGACTACGACTGCCATTATAGTTATCGATTAACAATTGACGTTGACTTCCGATTAACGATAAGTTCACATTGCATCGTTCCACTATTTCCCTCCCAGTCAGAAAAGAAAAAGACATGTTCGGTTACTCAAATGCTTCAAATCAAAAGCTATGGAAATTGCAAGTTTGGTGTTGACTGTTGATACCGTGAGTAGAAGTAGAATATAAACTAACAACTAACTGTAATAATCGTATCACATCAAATCATCACTTGCTTTAGCTGATCGTTTCCGAAACAGAAAATATCAACTTCTCTTTCTCACGAAATTTTGTTTTCACATCATCATATCACATCCAAGGTGCATATTGTGTCTGCACAGATTGCAAAAACTACAACTGGGTATATAATTTACTAAAAGTAGGTACTGGTATATAGTAAGTAAGTAGAAGTAAAATAATTATATGACTCTACTTGCCTTACTAGACCACTACTGACTCTGACTCTTTGTACCTCGAAATAGTTATGGCCTAATTTATTGGAGGAATGAGTTTTGTACAGTTAATAACAGTTCACACACTCAACATTAATTTCCACACGTAATTAAAATGATTACTACCATACGAGAGAAAAGACTACACAGAATTTGCCAAGGACTAATTTTATTCTTAGCATATAAAACAGAAAATAGGTTTGGATTAGAATATTGCAATTGGGAATGTCTATATGCCTGTCTTATCCTTAGTTATTGTTATTAGTATTCTAGTCAGAGGTTAGTGTTAGTGTTAAAGTAGTAACAAACTGAAAGTTGGAGTTGAAAATGGAATTGGACTTTGAAAATGAAATGGGTGGGCGATGACAGCTGGAATAGTTACACGAATTTCGATCGTAAATAACTTACAATAATTTATAATTATTTGCAATTTATTATTTACAAAAGCACCGTGTGGGTGTACCTTCGGTGTACTATATCGATGCGAGGCGAGATAAAAGAGCATCCCTTTCGGCTCTAATTATCTACTCCTATACTGCAACGATATTGTTGAAAGAGGCTTCATCGTGTGCGTAAGTTTCAAGATAAGAAAAATAGAACCAAACCAAAATAGAATTAAATCGAAACTTTGCCATGTAGAGTATAGTATTTTATACGACGATAATTATGGAAAGACAAAGGCTACCTAAGTATTTTACCTACCTACCTCACAATCTTTTTTTTTCAATTGTACAGCCCAACCATTAAACATGAAACATAAAGTACTAAACATTTTTATGTCGATTCTACGTATACAAAGGGAATCAGCACCTATCTCAATCACTTTGGAAGGTTTTGCAAGTGCAGTGTACAGTTACTGTTACACAGTGGAGTTTTAATTTACTGCCAGTATATATTTCCTAGGCACTTTATCTCTTGTAATTACACTATATTTTATATACATAATTATATTGGTAGGTTCTCGAGACTCGAGAGTCTGCAATAATAATCACAATTACAATCAAATCCCAATTGGCAAACAATCAATAATAGAACCACGGTTCACATTCGTTTAAAATTGAATTAACTATACGTATCCTTTATAGTGAGCTAATAATTAAACGGTTGTAATAATTCATATTCGGTAATTAATCATAATCATTATTAACTTCTTCATTGTCATTTCGCAGTAACTGATCAAAAGTCAAAAGAATCGTTGTCGTTTTAATTAACTAATTATCTTTGGTTAGTTATTGTGTCACTATTAACAATTAATAAGCACACGTACAAGTTTAGTAGAATTAATAATAATTACAAGCTTTTCCACGTTCCAGGGCTTTCATTCAAACTTTTAGTAATAAAGTGTACTACCCATAATTAATAAGTGTTTATTTATTATAACACATGAATCAAGAATCACGATCCACCTGCCGAACAGTCAACAGTACTGATAGTGATTATGGAAATGGAATTTGCGCTTCAATTAATTTCATTTCCACTTCCATTTTTTATTGGATCAGTGGAATGTGAATGTGATTCATAATTGAATAGGAAAGTGACAAGATATGATACGGATTACAATTAATTAGACAGAAGGAACAGGAATTTAGTCGTATTATATTGTTAGTAGGAAAACTTACATAGAAGACGAACATGAGATTTTGGCTACTGGCTATCATCCAGAATGTCTTGCTTGCAAGCGTTTATTCTTTCAGTCGATTTGAGTCAGGTGTAACTCTTTGACGAATATTTTTTTAATTATGTAAATTAAAACTGCTCGAAATTCAATTTCAATTTCCTTGGAAAAGCTAGTTTTAGAAAATGCACTGCTAATAATAAATAAAATCCTCAAGTATTTCAGTATGACTTGGAGGCTGGAGGTGTATGTTTGTGTAATAATACTGGTGTAATAATAATAATGCCAGGACAGCCGAGTGAATGAATGGGGGAGACGGGCAATAAACTAGAATAATAAGATACCAAAGTTGTACACCTTACAGCGATTCCATTGCATTGCTCTCGCGTTAACTATTAATAATATTATTAGTATAAGCATCGGTACAAGTTCGACTTGCATTGCATAGCATCGATAGCTCCAAGAAAAATGGATGGAAGTAAATTATAAAAACGTGGGTTGGTTTTGGTCTTGGTGGTGCTGGTGCTGGTATATCATTTTTAATATTTGTGTATACATGGTCTATAAATCATTCGTTGAAGGAGTGAATAAGGTAGGGATAATATCGCAAACAGGAACGTCTCATCGCATCGCATCGGATCTTTTGGAACACCTTCAGAAATTTATTTACTATAATAATCCGTATATTCTGCAAAGTTAACAGAGACCGGCAAACTTTACCGAAGCTGTAAAAAATTCTACTTGTAAGGGAAAAATCGGTAACATTGGGGAGATTTCCTGTAAATACTTGTAACTTGTAACCTAAAATTATATTATGTACCTTGATTTGTTTTAACAGAAAAATTATTCCGCTATAGCAATATACTAAAACCCAGACTAATTTTCTAAGCGTGGATGGTACAGCCTGGTATGATATGATGAGGTAACCATAATATATTTGTAAAAAAACCAGAAGCCCCACAAGTAGTCCCATTCGTCCTCCTACTAATATTTGTATGAATAAAAGAACCACACAGGCTTTAACACTACACATGACGAATTCTTCCCCATGTCATTTCCACCAGAACCAGAACCAGAACCAGAACCTTACCCAGAACAGAACCATACCCAGGTAAATTCGCACGACTCCATAAATACTCCGTTCCTCACAGAGATAGAGAAAGAGAGAACGACGTCATTTATATCTTCCTAATCCCATTCACTATGCCTCAATCACATGGACTCATAGACATAAAGAACGACGTTTTTAATCTTGCATTTATTTTCCTTTTCCCCTCAATCTAAATCCAAGCCTTACATAATACCATAATAGAATAGAAACCTTTAGAAAACGGCAGAGAACTCCGACATGCTCGCGGAAAAAATTCCTGCACAGTTGTTGGTTGTTGGTTGAACAGCGTGCAGTCTACAGTCCCAGTCCCTGTACCAGTGCCAGCACCAATACCTTTATGCCAATAAGAAATTCATAGGGCTTGGAAATGGAAATGGAATGAAGCCTAGAAACATCGCTGAAGAAGTGACAAATTTGGAAAATATTGTACTCTCGTTATGATTATGGGCATGGGCATGGGTAGGTGAGGTTGGGGTTGTTAGTTATTCAATATTTGTTAAAGTGCTGAATTCGAACCACAGCACAGAAGCAGAACCACCAGAACCGCACACTTTGCAAGTCGAAAACATTGCCAATAACGAGTTCAGAGAAACACTCGGTCTAGTGTCTGTACAATGCCAATAATATTATTGCCAATCTAGCGATCTACGAATCTGCAAATAGTTACCTATTATTGCATTTCCCATGCTACACGCTTAGAAAATAGCCTCAGTTAAAGATGTATTTGTTTTTACTAATTTCAAAGTAGCGCTAGCAGGATTTTTTTTGTATATCTGGAAAATCTTGATTTCATGCAGTGTAAAATGTTAAATAAACTGCGCATCTTATCTGGTATCAATTACCTATTAACAAAACCTTGGGCGTTTTCCATGTAAATTTGAAAAACCTGCTTCGTTTTCCTGCCTCGTTTTCTCGTAAAATTAAAAACAAACTGCCTCTTTTTCATGTAAATTTAAAATTCTGCGTCCGTTTTTGTGTAAATTTAAAAAAAACTGCTTCCTTTTCTTGTCAATTTAAAAAACACTGCCCCGTTTTCTTGTAAATTTAAAAAACACTGCCTCATTTTTTTGTAAATTTAAAATTCTGCATCCGTTTTTGTTTAAATTTTAAAAAACTGCCTCGTTTTCTTGGGAATTTAAAAAAACACTGCCTCGTTTTCTTGCAAACTGTAAACAATGTAGTATTTTAAAAAATCCTTCTGGGCATAGCCTTACGTGATCTACGCCTAGTTACGCCACCTTCAACTTCAATGATAGAAAGGCTGCCAAATTTTGCCGATCTTTTACAATATTTTTACAGTAAAGTTTTAGTACGACTAAAGTACCTGTGAAGACGACATGTAAGTATTGGGAAAAAAAGGTTTATTGTACTCGTAATGGAATTTCTCAGCGTGTAGTAGAGACATTGGGTTGCCTAATATGAACCTAAAACTCAGTGCCTATTTCACTTGGACTTCTACTTGGGATCATCGTTTACCATTTACAAGTCCTTGAACTTTACTGGCAGCAATTGTACTTTCGCTACTTGCGATCGAAATGTCATACTGACTGAGCGTGGCTACGTAAGGATGATGATGATGATCCTACACAGTCAAAGTGCCAATAAAATCAAGTATAAACACGAAACAGTTGTGATGATTCAGACGACTGTAAACATGAAAGGAAACCACACAGCGAGGCTTGACTCAAAGTGCTTATCACTGTGAACAGTAACACCAACACCGCCTGGCCTGGCCAATGATTCAGATATTCCTTTAAAGGCTAAGCAAATTACGATTACGATTACGTTACACAATGGCAATATTTGCATCTGACAGAAGCAGTCAAGTCCATACTTGTAATTATATTGTTACACAGTCAACACAGTGACAGTCAAGGTAGATTGACTTACGATTACCATTTGTCCCTTTACTAACATAAGGTAGGTCAATCTTGTCTTGAGACAAATCTCTTGTCTCCCACCTCCCGTCCAGCTACGCCAACTAAATCTTGCTTCTGTCACTTACATCTTATCTTATATCGAGTCACTATTACTATCAGCATTAGTATTAGTAATAGTTTTAGTATCAACAGTCAACAGTCAACAGTCAACAGCACCAGCAGTCAGTCTATATAAGCGAAATAAATTGGCAACAAAATAAATTATAGTGAAACTCGCATTCAATTAACTTTTCCACATCAACATACTACTTTATTTCTTAAACCTCTTGAAATGCCACTGCGACAAGTTTACACCTTGTTCTGCGTCTTATATGTCAATGAGTCGTTGTTGCTTACATGGCTTTACATTACGTCTTGTAGGGAAAATGGAAAGGAAAAAAAGTTGTTTTGTAGGGACGTTAGGTTCAGGAGCGCACGCAGGATTTTTTTTCCGTGTAGGAATGGAAAAAACTTGAGTCTGGTGTAAAATGGTGTAAAAAACTGCATCTATAGTGTCAATTATAAAAAAGCGAATTTTCCAAAAACACGTCGTTTTCGTACAAGTTATAAAAAAACTGCGCTGTTTTCGAATTATTTAAAAAAAACGCGTCGTTTTCGTACAAATTATAAAAAAACTGCTCCGGTTTTGTATAAATTTAAAAAAAACGCGTCGTTTTCGTACAAATTATAAAAAAACTGCTCCGGTTTTGTATAAAT
>JAAXYX010003301.1:0-14830 GCA_036851915.1 Ptenothrix huangshanensis | reverse complement strand
TGTGGAGAGAATAATATTGATGATGGGTGTGATTTGAATTATTGGCACGATTAGAGCAAATTATAAATCCTTGGTAAATGTGCACAACAAAAACCAAGTGTTGCAATGATACAAGTTAAGCTCGTATTGAATACAGATAATTCTTTCCGACTGTTCTGTAATAATTGCAAACTAAATTAAAAGAAATTTACAGGGTGCTGTGGCTGGGCTTACGTTTTAATAAAGTTTTAATAAAGTAGGGTAAGTTTGAAAAAAATAATCACCAATATTACGTATACCTATACGTATTGAAGTAGGTACATACCAAAATTTCTGCATTTGACAATGTGTCTGTAACAAACCAACTGTTCTGGTTACTATATGCACGATGCAACATACAAAAACGAAGCGGTATTTTAGTCCGAGATCAATTTTGTTTTTTTATGTGACCATAAATTATAATTACAGGTTGTAATACATACGGTCTATCACTTAGTTAGCATCGTCACTATATTTCGATTGAGGTCATTGCCAAAAAATCTTTCTATTTTCTGTCGTTTTCTTTAAATGTTGTTGACGAAAGGTCGAAAGGAACTTTTAGTTTACAGAAGATCATGTTACTTTTAAATGCACTTTGCTCAGCGTATTGTATTTTTGCAAAGATTTTTTGATTACCTTTGCAATCAAATATCGTTAACGTGAAATGAGTTAATTAACTAGCAATTTTGTTGCCCTTCTTGAGATGCAGGCAGTCATTTTTTAATCAAGGTGATAAACTATTCTTACCAGTCATAGTCACCAGTATAATACAAATGCACTTGTAATTGACTTACTTCTTGCTGTACTCATACATTGCAAATGTTTTCTACGAACGCTGTCTGCGTTAACCAATTTGCATGTGAGCAATATCTACTTGCACATGGTTTTTTTTACTACAAATTAAATCGAGTATACTCTCACGACAAATTATCCCTTACGAAGTAATTATTCTGTACTTTTTTGTAGATTTTAGGTTTATTTTATTCTGCTAAAGTTTGGCTGTTACTGTAATTTGAGTAATTTTGCGGTGAGCAGTAAACTCATGTAGCGCACGCTTGGATTTAAAGTCACGGAGCTATTAAAATTCGACTCATGACTTAAATAGTCCAAATGTCCACCACATCTCCTAGATGAATATTCAATGTTTATAATCACGTCTTTATCTGAAATACTGACCAGAACAGCATATGTTTGTATTACAAATGACAAATACAATTCCTCTAACTCCATTCTATTCTTTACTCATTCCAATTTGATGGATTTAAATCACGAGATTATTGCCTCCGCAGCTGCACGGAATTGTAATGTCTTTGCACTCGATAAATTTGCTATCTCGAAAGAATTTTGTGATTGTAATTTGTAATAATAAGAATTATTGTAATAGTATTATTATAGGATTGAAAGATTTTCTTGTAGATTTGCAGATTCCATCAACGTCTATCATCAGACTGCAGCCAGCCCAACACCAGTATCTATTGTTATTACCGATCTGTTAACAGTTAAGTTTGAGTGACAGGTGGTCTAGAAGTGCAACGATAAAAGTTATTGAACAATTAGCATTTTAGGGCCATTTTGATGTGATGATGGCAGTCGTGACTACTTTGGGCTATATTTATCCGAATTCGTTATAGCCAAACCAACATTGCAATTTGTCAATGTTGAATTTTACTTGTAGTAAAAAGGGCTGCTTCCGATTCTCATGTGATTTGCTACCCTTTCCATAAAATAAGACACTGCGTAATATTGTAATTATTGTATTCAAAACAATTTGAAATGTACCTATTTCCCTGATCCTTAGTAGGGAATGGGCAGAAGTGATTTGCCACGGACAAGCAGAAATCTACAAACACCTTTCATCTCTCACAATGCAAAATGGCCGTAAAGTAAGCATCAGTTGTAAAAAATAGAATATAATATTATTGTGGCATTGTCATTTGTAAATGCTTGAGCTATAGTTGTGATTATCTAATGTATTATTCATTGGAGAAACTACTTTTTTACTTCATGTGTGTATAATTGTCGAAATTAACACCTACGACAAATTATGCGTGGACACCATACAATTTCCTTCTCGCCTCGCTCTACTTTGTGTGACTAATTTATTGAATTCCCCCTGTGATTGTCTACACAGGCATACTGAGCAATTGTGATATCGCCCTTGCTCATTAAAAGTCTGCATCTACCTACAGTCAAGTACAACGTCGCATCGCACCGTTGGTTTTGCTTTTTGTATCCTGCCCCATACTACCATTTGGTTGGAAGTTGGAAGTACTTACCTATACTTAATGCTGTAATAATGGAAGACAATAGTCAATAGAAGGAAAGAAGTAATGGAATTTGAGTTACATAAGAGGA
Source organism: Ptenothrix huangshanensis (assembly GCA_036851915.1). Taxonomy (NCBI): domain Eukaryota; kingdom Metazoa; phylum Arthropoda; class Collembola; order Symphypleona; family Dicyrtomidae; genus Ptenothrix; species Ptenothrix huangshanensis. Next base: position 12,457 of record JAAXYX010003301.1, on the reverse strand, counting down.
AATTCTTCAAGTTCTCAGATTTAAAGGGTAATTATATTGAGGATTACTGATTGCTGTTCAAGGCAAGCACGACCAATTTCATTGTGAGTGTAAATTCACCGTGGTTTTTGTCACAGGAATGTAGACGACGAATTTCAACCTGGTGTATTTGTATTACATTTACATATTATGACCATCTCACTCCTACACTATTTCTACCTTTGTTCTTTTTTCAGAAATCACTTTAGTTAGAATAATGAATGTCGTGCTAACTTGACAATTGACAACGGAATTTGTTTATTTTCAAGTTGAGATAGGCTACTCGGTGTTTTGGGTTTACATTTATACCTACCTACTGTACTACTGCCGCAAGTATAGTAAAAAGATGTACATACCAATGTATTCTATTTTTGTGGATTTTGCTTGGGACATGTGAATCTAATTAAACCGAGAAATAAGTCAATGTCAAAAATGCTCAATTTCTATTGTACAATTCAAGCTTATAACAAAAATTCAGTGATTTAATTCAAAGTAAACAAAAATGTGTTATTGTAACGGGCTATGCTAATCGTTACCATCTCGGGTAAAAAAATCATCTTCACCTGTCCTGAACATCGGGAAATAAAAAAAATTGCAAATTAGATCCCTACCGTCTACGTTCACGTTTGATTTTCACGAATGCTGTCTACGATTGTGTGGGAGGTGGGAACCATAGGTAGAAAATAATTATACATGTTCGAATTAAAAAAATGAGGAAATACCTTATAACCTATTTCAGGAAAGAACTGTGTGTAGGTAAGTAGGTATGTGTCTATTTTACTTTCTTAAACCTTGCTTTTTTGGCAGTTTTAGACGCACAATCGAGAAAACGAAACTATTCGAGTAATCGTACAATTCTTGTAAAAGACATGTAGGCGCTCAAGCATGTGTTTCTCAGTTTGTCATGTTGCATCAATTAGTAGAATTTCTCTCTAATTAAAATAATTTAAATAACGCATGCACTTCGTGATTTTGCATTAACAACTGTCAGCCAAGTACATACATCTATGCCCACACACAAGCGTCAAAGTAATTGGTACGGACATGATTTTATAAATTTCTGTGTAAAAACACAGATCAGTTAATTTGATAATGGCAATAATTACTATTTATACAATTCCTACGTGCATCTAGTTACACTAAATGTCATTTTCACTCCCAAATAAAAACCTATATACGTTCAGTTTCTCTTTGGATAATGGCATTAACTAAGCTTAAGCATATTATAAGTAAGCTGGAATAATGTGGTCTCGTTTATGTACTTGTTTCTTCCTTCAGTGACTTAAGTACATCAGCGAAGCAACCATCAACACAAGAAGCTAATAATGCCACAATGAATTATGCACAAATTATGCAAAACACACAATCCTTATACAAATTTACTAATTTGTGCAACTGAAGATTTTAAAAATGAAATTAGGTGTATATGAATTAAAAATGAGAAAATGAGAAATGTCTTTTATTATTACACACTATAGATTGTTGAAGCCGTAATTTATTCAAGTTTGATTTTGATCTTCACGCACGATTTTAAAATTCCATTATTCACATTGTAAAATAAACAAGTTAAAACTGATTACATTAATAATAGCGGATAATTGAAAGAGGGAGAGAACCAGTTAGATTTTTGACTGGGTAATTATTATTAAGAATGGACAGTTGGGAGAAAAATGGTGGAGTAAAGGAAGCTTCTGTGTGTCACGGATGTATGTATGTTTCATTGCTGAATACTTGAGGAAAGAACATCAACAATCTGTTTACAAATTCAAATTCATCTTCAAGCTGAAGCCCTTTGTATTCTTCTTATGGAACTCTCGCCGTAGGTTATGAAGGAAAGCGTGTTAATGGGTCTGTAGGAAGAGGTGGACGGAAGAATGTTTTTTTTGCAGACAGCTAACGCTAAAATGTCGTACTCACAAGTCTACCTGTCTGTACATAATGGATGACTAGGTTTGACTATCAGTACTTTGCTGCTGCTGATACAATAAGTGACTGTGGACTGATCAGACATGCAGAAGAATCTCTAGTTTAATTGTCAGTCCAGTATTAAGCTGCGGAGTTGCTCTGTTCACACTCTGCGTGCTTCAAAAACTTCCAACGCCAACACTTCATCCTATCACATGTGTAGATGCACATTACATTCACATCTGTACTTAACGCTTATCAAAGACTACTTTTTCATTCATTTCACTCACAATCCTGCAGTCAGATGAACATGAACATCGAACATAGACATGGACATGAAAATGTCTTTCCCCCATAGCACTAACTGGTGGAATTATTCGAATTCTTTCTCCTCTCTGAAACCTTCCTCTAAGCTCCTACAAACGTTTTTCTGTGGGAATGGAAACATGTTCGTTTCGATAGAAATTGTCCATCAACCTTCCTTGACAATGCAAATCCTATCCTGGTCGACGAAATAGCAAACAGCCAGTGAAAATTTGAAATATTTGCGACTCACGGAACCTTTTGAATTTGATTTATAGTGCAAACAGACAGCTCAGCGTCAGCACAGTAGTTCTACGCATTGTTTATTCTTTATTGTTCTGTGGGATAAATTGGCAGTACAGTAAGGATACTTGATGAAGTGCATGTGTGGCTCAAATGGTAATAATATACTTAGTAAATACCTTGCAATAGTGGTGGGAGAGGCACTGAGGTCATTCATAATTGTCACCCCTGACTTGGCTGTCTGTTTAGTTAGGTCAAACTTCACATTCACAAATTTGAATGTAGACACTATACATATACCTATACACGTAGGATACGCGGAGCTACGTATCTGCATAGATGGCAGTTGTCAGTCTCATTCGTATTCACACTAGAAAGATAATGATTAAATGCTCATTGACGAATATTTAATTTCAGAAAGTTAAAGTCACACTCTCGTCTTTTTCTGTCTCGACTTCTCGACGTGATGACCGCTGCTTGCGAGTCGACAGTCGGCACCATTATTCAACATTTAGTAAAGATATACCTAGCCCTTGTCTCTTGTCTCCCTAATGCTTTAACTCGAACTCTTACTCGAAATCGTACTCGTACCTATCTATTGTAATCTAGGATTGTTCATTATTTGCTTGTTATCTGCTTGCTACTCGCAGTGGTGATTTTATGATTTTCTAAAGTGACTAGTCTCCAACTTCTAAATATGCACTGTCTCCAATGACTCTACGTCTACTGGCTGTTTTAAATGTATGGAAATCAGCAAATAGAAAACCATGTCTTAATTATTCTGAATTTAAATTTTGTTTACAAAACAGTACATTGGAGTTAAGTGCGTGAAAGCTTGGCATTAAGGAATTCCTTTATATCTAATGGCATATGTACAATGCAAGCAGAATGGAGACTGATGGTGAGAAAATACCTGCACGTAAATGAACACATGTACATACAAACGGAGGGCATTCCATGCATTCGCACTCTCCTCTCAAGTGTACCTACATGGTTTCACAGCTGTAAATTAGAATGAATTGTAATGAGCTTCACATGAATGACGGTCAGCTAGCTAAAGCTTACACTTATTAAATGAACGGGGATTTATGTGTACTAAACCTAACCTACGTAGGTAGGTAGTTGTACTACAAGCTCCCAGCCTGTCTACAGAAACCGGAACTGTGCAATCTTGCATATTTTAACAATTTAACTAGATCACTTGTACAAATTTTGTTTGCAAAACTCAAAAAAATTATCTCCAGGCTGAATGATCTGAACAATGGCAGTATAGCTTAACAATAGTTTTATTATAGCTACCATATACATTGTGCACTGATTGTATTAGTAAGTACACATGCTGGTTCTCCACGGTTCATTACACAAGCAGTTTAGAGTGACTCACAGGACGCACAGGATAATGATCAAGAAAGTTTGAGCCTGACGATGAGTTTAAAGAAGAAGAGCAGAGCGAAATTGTCCGCTGATTTGTGTGATAAAGAAAAAGTGCCCAGAAATGTGAGTTCCATAAAAGTTAAAGATGGATGGTGGGACTGAACGAATTTGACATGAACTCGTATTTCAGCCTGAAGCACCCAAAAACCTTGTCTTGCCTTGACTTGACGCTTCCAACTCCAACTGGGTGCAATAAAATAGTCTGACATTGCATCGCACATAGCTGCTTTTTTAAAGCTCTATAGGCCGCCTATTGAATTGAAATTGGAAGCCCAATGACGATGATATTATTGTTATTATTATTATTATCATGAGGTGAAGCAAAGAAAGGAAGTTTATTACTCAAATCCAGTTCAGTTGTTAGTTAGTTGTTAATATAATGATGCTCGTTCATGTAGCTATGTACATACCTACTCACATTCTTACAACATGCCACCTTCCTCCACACCGGACACAAAGCTGGATTCGTGGATTCTGATTATGGCAATGTGATGATGAATCAAACATATTGGTAAACTCCCATCCCATATCTGCATAAAATGATTGTTATGGATTCCACTTCAGATACGGTGCAAGTGATTCGATGGTGGATACGATACGATGCGATGCGATACGATGCAATGTAATAAATGCGATGGAGGGGGTGAAGGCAAGTGAAGTTTGTTGAATGCATACATACATACGTTCGCTGATTTTTTTAAAGTCTCATGTCTACTGTCTGCACCACCTGACGTGATGGAAACTGACCGGGAGTGTGGATAGCTGGTAGCAAATGTAGTCTTGCGTCTGAAAGCATGCAGTGAATCAAATGTAAGGTGGTGACGCACTCATTTACATTAGGTATATACATTTGGCAGTACACACGTAGTTAGAGTGTACATGTCGTTTAATATTGAAATTACAGGAATAATAGTGGAAGAAGACAAGGTGGGGAGTGTAAGTACACAAGAGAGGGAAATAGGAAGATTCCCTTCACCCTTTGGCTACTGACTGTTGAGTAAACTTGAAGCTGCTCTATGCTGGTAACCCAACTTCCATATGTAACCCGTTATTCATCGCCTGAGTCGTTCCATTCATTAATCTACTGTACACATCTACCCACACTCACCTATTATTATCATCAGCACCAAGTCTTGGTTCCTTGTGCTCTTCATCCTCTCGTCTCCACTTCATCCTCGTTTGTATCAATCGACGTTTTATTACCTTCACAACACATGCAGTTTAATTTTTTTTTTATCTTGGTTTCAGCAAAAGAAAAAATCAAGGCAAACTAACGCTCAGTAGTCAGCTAGTCAGTCAGATGAGATACCCACTACTTAAATTGCACGGTGCAACAGCAGCGAACCAACATATCTGTACGTGAGATCATCTTTACCACCTTGATTCAACAATTTTTAGTTTAGTACAACACAAGTCACACTGACCGTTGAGCCTAAACCATCACCCTTTTCATAATTTCCTTTCTTTTCAAATATATCATCTCCACCACAAACTAAGCGCAACCTTTTGCTCTAGTTCTAGTTTCCGAATCTAAAAATTCCTCCTTGAATTTTGAACCGTGGCAAAAAAATCTGAACATGAGCTTGCAGTCATGGCATGGCATGGCATGGCAGGCCAGGCCAAGCCAGAACCATTTCAGGAATTACATGGGATGACAGTCAGTTGACAGTCTTGTTCTGAAGCTGTAAAATCCGTGCGCTATTGAGCATTTTTAAATTAACTATCACATGGATTTGAATAGAATCAGTTTTTTAGCGAGCGAGCGGAAATTAAAAATGTTTCACATGCTCACAGAATGATTTTATCTTTATAGCTTTTGGTTTTCCCTCGACTTGCGACGAATTTTAAAAAACAGATATTCAACACAATTATTTTTCCATTGGCACTGTGGCAAACCTGTACTATGTGAATTATGTAGCTTGGATGAAAAAAAGATGGATGGACACACTGTTGGGAGCACATTTGCTTCCAAGAACCTAATTATAGTGTAAGACCAGATGGCCATGTTAACGCTGAACTGAAAATGTGATATAAAAAGTCCACCCAACAGTTACACTCCGTTGCATTTCATGCCACTCAATTCAAATGGAATATTGAGATGATTTTTGCGGGAAAGATGATGAAATTCTTCTGCATTTTTGTAGCTACGGGGCTACAGCTCTCTCCATTGCAGAGTTTACTCTACAGATCCTTTACATAACCGTTCTATCACAAAGAACAAATCGTGTCTTTCCTCACAATTTTGACAATCAAACATTTTCTTGGTATTATGTATCCCACCCATTTGCATTCGCACTTGAGACTTGAGGCTATCAAATTATGAATAAAGTGTGCGTACCATACGACGCGATTTGCTAGAGTAAATAATATATTATATAGGTACTACCTGGCACATGAATTGATAAGTATGGGACTAAATATAGGAAGCTCTAAACTAAACTCTCTCATACTACGAGCTGTACGCAAGAGACAAGTACACATTGTGCTGACCAGCTTCAAATCCATTTGGAAACTTGAAATCAACTGTGAGTTTAAAAATAGGTAGGTGCCTACCTACAGTAGTTAAGTTAAGAACGCTTACTAAACGGTAATACTTGAAATTCAAATTATGTCATTGTATCAAAAATGTTTACGTTTTAAACATCTCGCTTCATTTTGTTTTGTAGTTGAAGGAAGAAAAAGTAACTTCAGATTTGAGAAAATGTTCTTCTTACAACGAACAGAATTGATTATTCGTTTGCTCTACTATTTGTAATATTTGTAATATTACATTTTCACTAATCGTAAGCCAGCTTTGTCATAATCTGCTTACATAGGAAGATAGGTGAGCAATATTTGCACGAAAACGAATAAAAATTGAAACTCAAGTTTTCCGCAGTTTAAAACTACATTCATATTTGTAGTGTGTAATGCCTACTATTACAACATCCTCGACTCCAAGCACTTCGATTGTCATATCTGTATATATGTACTTGTGCAAATAAACGACTGTTATGAAATATGTTGACTGCACGCATAAAACACAATTGAGTTCCTTAATAAATTTAAAATGGAAAAAATGAAAGAGAGACTTTTGTAATTTAAATGTAGCTGCCTATTCGAGTTGAACAAGTAAAAGTACAAACAAGAAAACCGTTATTGTTGCTGGTATTGCTGTCGCTATTTTGAATTATTTGTGTCCATGCTTCCTTTCAGAATCAATCATCGAGTCGACTGTGCAGTTTGAGTCTTGAAATTGCAAATTATCATTTCTGTTGCATGAAATATGCTATGCGTATGTACTCTGAACGGTCAATAGGCAGTTGGGTAACAATAATAATAACAGCAATTAGACGAGCCGGTAATAAATTCATACGCGTATTAGTTTTATTCGCGATTTTCTGGTATTTCATATTTTCAATTTTTCATGGCCAGTGAATTATTCTTTGCACACTAGGATTTTGCATTGATAAAATAATTTTTGCATGATACGTGAGAATGGGTTATGTACATATAATAATGCAAATAAACAAAGGTAGGAGGGTGGGTACCTACTTTAATGCATATTGATAATCTGTTGATGATTTGGTAGGCTGGTCGTAATATAGACACGCATCGTTGTCGTTGCGATGTTAATGTATAATATTTTGGTTGATTAGAACGTTTAGATAAATAAATTGTTATCTCACCGTTCTTCTTCGTTGTTTCTTTCCCGAAGCACTTGCTGTGCAAATTCCGTACTTTAAGGCTACACGGCAATGATGCAAAGGGAAAAAGCCTTTGGATTGAGAACGTCAATCATTGGCGGATAATGCTAGATCTTGCTGATTGGTAATCGATAGGTGCAGACAAACGCACGCTATGCATGAGCGCATAATTCACATCCGTACGGTTCGTTATCGTCATGAACAGGGAAAAAACTTTTAATGATGATCAAACAGTTGAGTTCATCTTCATTCTTCTGACTATTCTGTCTGTTTTATCATCGTCTTTCCCAGCTTTACGACCTTCATTTATTGAAATTGGAATTGGATTGAAGGATCTACCTCAAAGTCCCATAAAGATCATCTACACCACGCTGCACGGCACAAAACAGTACACAGTACTGTTCCGTCCAATCATACTGTACAACAAAGGCCAAGGTGATTTCATATTACAAAGGTTTTTTGGTCTAAGCGACAACGAAAACGATGGGAATCAAAGAATCAAATTCAGATGAGTCTTTTTTCGTATTTATTTCACATAAACCTTAACCGGTTCTTCGATTTTCAATTGAGCTTCATATGCATTATGTATGTGAGCTCAAAGTCAAAGATTTTAGCGAATTCAGTGTGGGCTTGGAGCCTTATTGCCTTGCGTGAACTAACCCTGATGATTTTCTGAATTATTAGTGAATCCTTGCGTTTCATTTTCCACGGGTTTTATGCGTAGATTTTCTTTTTCTGCTCAGAATAACAGATGCACTGCTCATTACCCAGTTGATTTTGCTGACGCGTAGGTAACACGCAAGTGATGAGTATGGGAACCGCTTGTTGTGTCAGGTTCACAACTGGCAGGCTCGTTGTTATTTGTTATTACATTCAAGACTCTTTGTTAAATTCTTTTAGAAAAACGAGCTTGACTGACAACTCACAAAAGTGTACCAGCAGGTACACAATAGACATTTAGAATTTGAAGGATTTGGAATTCAAAATCCGGTGAAAAACTATTAAGTGATTGAAAGCTTTTACATAGGCAGGTACATAGGAGATAATTAAGTTTGCAGGACAGTGCCACTCTCACATGACGGAATGCTAGTACGTAGTGCTATTAAGACACAAATACAAGTGCCCTTTTCCTAAAGACAGCTGAATGAATTATGTACATGTATTCAGAAAAATTAAAGTCAAAACTAGAACAAAATAAAAGAATTCTTTCTCCTCTTCGATTTTAGGGCTGTATGACAGAAGAACGTTATAAAATTTACATGTTGTGCATAAAAACTATGAGTATTGCATATGCGTAATACCTTAATAGCAATTGAAGTGTACAATTGACTGACGGCGGAATAGAGAAAAGTACCGTGATTGTAATACAATTACAGGGATAAACTTCCTCGAGCGGTAAATATATTGCTCGCATTGCTATTATTAATGTTATGCTGGATGCCGAATAAAAAGCATTACAGACGTTACTAGCGTGAAAATATTATGATTATTTATGCAACACCTTTAAACATGACCTTTTATGCGAAAGAAAAATCATAATTTCATGATAATATGAGGGACATTACATCAGCAATGAATTGTGGAAATCAAAAATGGAAATTTAAAGGAGTCGCTATTAGCATTAATTGTATTAAATAATGGTATCATATTACACATGGGTAAATGATTATAATAATCATAATCACCTACATACGCACTGATCAGAGAAGGCAAAATCAATTATAATTGAATCATTCCCTTACCGAACTTACAATTTACCCAAGTATAAGTCGATTGCTTACATCAGGGAGAGTATAATATAATAGAGATAAGTTGACCTAATAATTATGTACATGGAAATTATGTGGTCACCACTAATAGAATAGCTAAACAGGTTTCATCGATAGTAGACCCAATCCATCAATTTGAAATACGAATAAAATTCGCAGGCGAAAGATCCATGCCTGGACTCTTGAAGACGGAGACTAACTCACATCAGTCGCATCCATAAGAAATGTATGTATGCTCACTATTGTCTGCCTCTAAATAAGTAAATAATACGATAAAGAGAATACAATGCGTGATAGATGCATCGGAATCGCCACAGTGAATAACCAGTACATTTATGGAAATTAATGACGCCTTCACAAGCTTGTTCTTTGTCGTCCTTTCAATTTACATATATTTATAATCCTCTACACTCAACATCCTCACAGCATTAACTCTTACGATTAGACTCGATCTTACATCATATGCCTGAGAGAACTCACTTCGCAAGGAAAAATGTACGGGGAGACGACGCCAAAATCAATGCTCACTTACATACGATTATGCTTCATTCATTCAATATATTTTCCCCTTTTATTAGATCATTCACTCCGTCCTCAGATTGCATAACGTAGTAAGATAATTTTGACCAAATACAATCTACAGAGGTATGTATGTGTGAGTGTACAATAATATTTGCCTTATAGATTTTGGTCAGTGCTCATCTCTCCATGTTACATGTCAATTCACACAGTCATCTGATCTTACTGAAACACAAGAGGTAAGTCCAAATGATTACTCGTTGCCAGTGCAAATCATTAAACTAAGGCAAATGTTTCCATTTTTGTAGTTAATCGAGTATGTTTAACAATACCGATAAGTTGGATGGTGATCAGCTTCACGATTTTATGTATGAAGCAAAAGATCCCACTTGTGTCTACATATCTACACTTGAACATACACTTAATGGAAAGACAAGAACTTCAACAGCAACACCACACCGTATAGTCAACACATGGCCATTGCTGAAGTATGGCATGGGTTACTATGCAGTTTGCAGTATTAAATCATCTGCATCTTCTTATGAAAGGTGCATAATGCAAGAACATGGCTTCTCTGGACTTGGACGTCAAGCCACGCTCTTCCTTTTCTTCTAGATTTTTTGTTTGGTTCCGTGTTTTCTTATTTGGGCATGGGGAAAATTATTGGCTTGAGCGTTTATCGGCATAACGATAATAACTGATATCGCTAACAAGCTTCTCAACATGTTAATTCTCGAGAAATAGTCGGTCATTCCTCATGTCAGTTTGTTTGTTTAGACTACAATTACGTCAGAATCGTCGTCGGATCAAAGTCTTTTGCATTTATAAAAAACTTTTGGTCAAAAAATTGCAATTACTGCCGTTAGAAAATGATGCTCTTGTGCAAGATTGCAGACACATCTGTCATACAGAAACCTGGTGGAAGCTGCCACTGTAACCCATGAACTGAATAAAACAAGAGTTAGAACACAACATTACACAAAAGTCTACAAGTTTTGGTGAGCTCAAGTGAGAAATAGACAATTCTTATGCAACGCATGCAAAATATGGAGCAGAGATTTTTTTCCTTTTTCATTAGAACTTGGTTCATGTGTTGGATTGCGTTGTATTGTATTGTATTATATTATATTTGAGTGGAGTGGAGAGTGCCTGGTCTGCATACATAGCATAGGTTGAATGTGTAAGCATTGGAGAAAAAGAAAAACATGATGACCATCATTTTGGCAGTACAGTTTCGCATTACGTCAAAAACGTGTGGCTTCATGTACCTATTCATTACCATGTTGCTACCGGCACATTTTTGAGCCGTGTTTACCATTCTCTGTCTACACAAACAGGAGATGAAACCAGCAACAGCTTGTACTACATGCTCTGCTCCAAGTTCATTTAAAAGTAGGTTCAGATTTTTAGCGGAGTTGTCTGCAAGCGTTCAGTTCCAAACGATCGGCTATGGACGGCTTTTATGAGGAGGACAAGGAGTAGCCTCAAGTGCAAATGCACGTATAAAATTCGTAGCGGGGAGTGCGATATTTCATGTTTCTATTGTAGTTTATACTTTAGATGGAAAATTAAGTAAGGTTTAAAACTCTGTTTCTGCTCACCGTCCCACGATCCTCGTGCTATACTTGTAAGAACTTACTTATATTCCCTAATATATATTGCGCAATAAATTTAGCATTGTGTCGAATTTATCTGAAATTTGTAAGTTGCTGTTGTGAACAATCAGCGCCAGATCTGACTAATTGAACATTTAAAGGTCATTCCACAGTAACCTGCACGTACCTAGGTTAAATTTATGGTATATATACCATCTTAATGACTTATTATAGACCAATTTTACGTACTATGAGTCTGACTACTGTGCTGATCTTTGGGATTCAATGTGAAACAGTAACACACAACAGTTAGGATGAACACAACTGACTGTACAGACACAAGATACCTACACACCTCAGTGCCAATACCAATATCAATAGTAGACAGTGTACTGTAAACGTACCTAAATAAAGATTACAAGTTGATAAAAAAATCATATCCGTTAAATCCCAGTTTATTCGCCAAGTAAAAGGAACAATGGAATTTGAATCATTGATTAAAAGCTGGAATTGCATTTACATTGGAAATGCAACTGTGAATTACGGATACGGATTGCTTGAGAATAAGGATATGTTAGGAAATTGAGTAGGTATTGCATTTGCGCATAGCAATTTACTATTAATTGTTAATAAGCAAGTCTCGTAAGTAATAAGCATGTCTAAGGATAAGTCAAGCTTGAGGCCGGCTTGACTCGAGTGTATAAGTGTATTAGTATTTCATTTGAGCTCGTTGTGTGGTAGATACTAATAGAGTTTATACACAAGCATAAAAACAGTAGTAAAAAGTACAATGTTTAACTATGTAACTAATTGCTACATAGGAATTACTACGACGAGCGTCATAACAAGCGATAGATTGCTTGCTTTCAGTGCCTTTAATCATACGTTTAACAATAATTCACAAGAAAAATTAAAGCATATATTGTTTAGTATTTCCTGCAATTAAAACCATATATAATGCAATAAAATCTTCTCTCCGATAGTA